>CM074523.1:7500-227169 GCA_037379345.1 Perna viridis | reverse complement strand
AAAAAATGGCAATGAGACAGGCTAAGTTAAAATTAACTGAATAATCAAATGCAGGAAACGCTTTTAATAGCCTTTTATGACTTAAACCAGAATTTTGCTGAAGGCAACAGTTTTTGAATTATTTTTAAAAAAGCTCTTCTGACCCCTATGTTCTATGTTTAGTACAGGCAGCCATATACATTTTTAATGGATTAAAAAACATAAGTCATTTCGAGCACAATACACTAAAGAATTAATATGCTTTATTTCCATTAACTGCTCTTAAATGGTTTAAGAGAAGAAGATTTTCAAAATTGCACATATACATTGTTTCATGTGTTTCAGGAGCCATAACTACTACATTAGTAAACGAATCGTTTCGAAAATGTCGGTATTAGTCAATCTTTTAATGCTGAACTATATAATCCTCCAAAACAAGGCAACAACCTTTGAGTTGTTTGCAAAAATTGCCTTCTGACCCCTATGTTCTATTTTGCAGTAACAGGGGTTATGTTTTATGTCGAGGATCAAGAACCCCAACATTTATTTTTTGTGGAATACCATACAGAACAATTGTTTTTGAGGAGAATATTTTTGTTGTACATACGAGGAATGCCAAAAAACCTTTTATAGGGGTCATAACTCCTACATTAGTTGTAAATATCGTTTGCAGAATTTCGGCATAGATTTTCTCTTAATCCTGGACAATGTTATCCCCAGCAAGAATTACGCTAAAGACAACGGTTTTTTGAGTAATTTAAAAAAAATGCTTTTTGACACCTATGTTCTATTTCTAGTAACGGCGACTATGGTTTTTCACGGATCATAAATCCCGACAGTCATTTTGTGCACAATTATCTAGAGGAGGAGAATTTCGAAAATTTGTCGACGAGGAGGGACGCCAAGTGATGGCATAAGCTTACTTGGCCTTTGGCAAGGAGAGCTAAAAATAACAAAAGTTTGTTTACTGGCCCGTTACCCTACATCTATTACTTGTAGCTGTCTAGAAACTGTGTGAGAAACAAACATGAGTAACCAAAAATTATACATTAAAACACTTCGGAACAGGACGAGGGTCTTTACACTTGCTCTGCTACAGACAACAATGGGATCACCCCAACAAAGTTCATTCTTTTACAACGTACAAGTAAGTTGATTGATTCCTGAGTACATTTTGCATCAACACTTATAAAATAAACGATCTTCATTCTTCAAGCCTGGAATAAAATGACAAGGGTTTAAACTATACACCTAAGAAGTATGAGACAATAGTGTATAGATTGAAACTATCAACATTATTTAACAGGCTCCGGATTTTAGCTGATTGATACTTATCTACATGGCAAAAAATTGTACAATATCATTTTCATATGTTTTGAAAACATCTAAAAAATATTTGTTATATTTTAGGACAAACAGATTATCAGATGTTTTGGGACAACCACGAAAATATGTGAAAAACATGTGTTTCTAACTATCGAATGGTTTAAGGAATAAAAGAACCCTACGGGAATCATGCTCCAAGTTTTTAGATAAGTCCGAGTTGCTCAGTTACTTTCGTCACTTTTATGTATTATTTTAGTTATTTTATGTTATTTGTTGTGTATGTCTGTTTTCCATGTCTGGTCTTTGTCCCTGGATTACATTCCTTTGATTACCGCTATAACCGTGGTTACCTTGATTTTTTTTCAATGATATTACGTGTATGAAAATAGTATGTTATTCATATGACTATTAAAAGTTCTACCTGCGATTCGTCTGCTTTTATTGTAGCAATTTATTTCCAATTATGGGTTATATTTTGAAGGAAAACCGTCAAAAATTATATTCCAAAATGGAACTGGTGGAAGTGTGGTAACAGGCAAGGAAAACCAAGCCTTAATCATCAATTGTACAGAAAATACGTCTTTACCACCAAGCACCATCTCATTGATATAGAATGGCTGAGTAGTTCACAACTGACTAGGATACATCAAATATACTGTTAATTATAACAAAAACTGACACAAATACAAAATTTCGATGTATAGCAGTTAACTCACATTGGAAAAGTATTAACCACAAATCCATTGTTCTTGATGTACTATGTAAGAAAATTCAAATTTATTCTAAAAATTGTATATATATGCCAATATCGACCGCATCAATTATTTATCAAAAAAGAAAAGAGTACATTTTCTTTATAAGTGGAAAACTGCTAATTCCGATTCAAACATTAATTTAGAATAGGAGAATAAACAATATTTAAAATAAATTAACCAAAACTGGTACTGTTTATAAAGATGTTGAGCACCTTTTTATCATGTTCAAATTTTAGATTTATTTTTAATTTGTAGATGCGCCTTCAGTAGCAATGAACAATATTGATATTAATGAAGGTCAGAGGACCAACATATGTTGTGGTGGAGATAGCAATCCTAAAGTTCAAATGATGATTATACGAAGTAAGGACATGATCTTTAAAACATCCAATAATAGCAACAAAATATGTTACCATTTCCCAAATGTGACAAGAAATCAAAGTGGTACCTACGTCTGTTCAGCTTTAAATGACATCGGAAAGGGTAATGCATTAGCAACAATCAATGTAACATGTATGTAGTGCTTAAAGTTTATTCTCTACATTGATTACAACAATAACAAAGATAATTACGCTTTCCTTACCGGTTGACCTGGTACATGCTCCCTGTTTTCAGTGGAGTCTCAGTTACTTTTGTTGATATGTATGTATCGTTTTGGTCTTTTTATATTCTTTGTTGTGTGTGTATGTTTTTCATATCAGGTCTTTGTTCTATATTAAATTTTTTGGATTCTCGCTTGAATCTGGGTTCCCTAAATTAATTTATTGGTCTTATAATTAAGTCTCAGATTATCGGAATTATCCATACAAAGTGGTTTATTTCACATTTTACCATTACATCTGAAATATACAGTATTCATGACAAAGATCATAACATTTCTGTAGTGATAACTTCAATCTTAAAGCAAACACTTTCATATTCAAGAAGCTTAACTATAAGAAGTCTAGCGAGGTATAAACAGTCTGTGAAGTTACTAAAAGTAATCAAAGGAACCAAGTTTATAGCGGTAATCAAAAGAATGTAATCCAGGGACAAAGACCAGACATGGAAAACAGACATACACAACAAAGAACATAAAGTAACTAAAATCATAAATACAAAAGCAAATGAGCAACTCGGACTCCACTAAAAACTGGGAGCATGGACCAGGTTTCATCTTTTTCTGCAAAATAGTACGGACTGAAATGATCATCCTAAATGATAATGTAAATAGTATTCTAGTTAACAGAGTTAACACGTCGGCGGAATGATACACAAAGTAAAAAGTCTGCTAAATCGAGTTACCTTGTATTGTTACCGAATATTAGATAACTTATTTACTATTTTTGTCATTATGTATTTTTCCATTATGATGATAGCTTAATCTGGTTTTGTTTGTGCTTTAGAACCCTCCAAATGTACACGTGGAAATATTCAATTCGACCAACGCCGATAAAAACACTTTTAAATGTATCGCTCGTGGTTTTCCGACGAACTACACGTATTGTGTTTGGGAACATCGATCCTTTTTTGGAGAGCATATACGGTACCTTGTCTCTAAAACAGGAGAACTAATTTTACCATACGCTCAAGAAAGTTATCAAGACAGTGGGTACTACACCTGTTTCAAATGGAATCCTAGATCCGAACGGTCATTTGTTTCAAGAAGGCTGCTTGTCATTCAAACCAACAGTTACGTTCATAATATTGTTCCCAGTGTACATAAAACCCGTATTTATGTAATTTCCTCTGATTGGTTTTTATACAAAGAGTTCGGTAAATCCATTAAAAGCGTCATTGCAATGGTTAATGTTGACAATTTACATGCATTAAACAATTACAGGTCCAAAAATTTTGCTGCCAGGCCAGAATAAAATTCAACACGGTATAGAAGGAATGCAAGGCAAGATACAACTGGACGTAGTGTTGTTTTTTTCCAATTGTTTGTTTGGAGATGACTCCTTTAAAGATATGGTTTAGTAATGTCAAATCGATGACGACAAACCTTACTACAACTGTGGTTTTTCATAATGTAACGATTACCATTAAGGGTTCAAAGGTCATTTTTACAGTAAAGTGCCTACGACTGGAGCATTTCCATCGATACCAAATAATGGTGTGCAACAGGTTTGGAAATCTTAGTGTTGATGTTGATTTAAAGCAAATAGGTAAGTGTCAGCATAAAATCAGGGTTTCAAATAAATAAAAAATAAAAAAAAATAAAAAAAAAATAAATCACCTTTCTTCTGTAAAAGGTCTAATAGAACACCACAACATCTCCTGATACCTCTCGATGTACATCAAGTCGATTTTTGAAAGAGTAATCAAGGGAACCAAGGTTATAGCGGTAATCAAAAGAATGTAATCCAGGGACAAAGACCAGACATGGAAAACAGACATACACAACAAAGAACATAAAGTAACTAAAATCATACATACAAAGTAACAAAAGTAAATGAGCAACTCGGACTCCACTAAAAACTGGGAGCATGGACCAGGTGCACCGGTAGGGTAAGCGTCCTCTTGAAGGAAACAATTTATATTGTAAACGGTTAGATAAAACTAAATGCTGATTCACATAATATTTATTATAATATTAAGTACATATCCAAAAACATAAAATTTATTGCATTTACCTATGTTTTTGACAATGTGACCAAACAAGCCAAAAAAAAAATAATAATAATAATAATAAAAAAAAAAAAAAAACAAAACAAAACAAATAAACAAACTGTATAACATTTTGAAATGCAGTATGTTCTAACTTGAATTGTAGCGAAAATGATCTTCACCGAAGTCTGAACAAAATATTTCTTTGTAGTGAAACCCGATATGCCAAATCCAGTAATGATGGTCATTATAGTAGTGCTTGTACTCAGTTCGTTTTTAGTTTTGTTGATACCAGCAATTGGTTTTTTGTCGGTAAGAAATCAAAAGGTCTAATATAATTCGATATACTACATTAGCAACAGATAATATAATTGATGTTGCCGACTAGCTGAATTCTAAGCACACACGTTATGATATATTTTAATAACTAAGCGATGATAAACTTATTAGGACAATCTAAAAAATGTACCCAAAAAAAATGCTTAAAGGGTTCCACGCCCAACAGTTGATGTATAATTTACTACTAAACAAATACTCAAGGATTAATCAATTTATGAATATAGGACCTTCAGTTCGTTATATTCCCAGTGCAATATATATCCCATTAAAATGAATCTATGAATACGAGGATCACAAGAGGAAGGTAGGCAAGTGGATTTAAAAACAAATTATTGTATTTCCAGTAAAATCCAGTGGATCGTTACGATGTATCCATCTGCCCCATGAAAATTTGTTAATCGTGTCTTAGTATTTTTTTCCATTTTCATATACCCCGGTCTTGACTTTTTATGAGCAACTCGGCAGGTGTTTCCAGAAAAGCAGAGGACGCTTACCCTACCGTTGCACCTGGTCCATGTTCCCAGTTTTTAGTGGAGTCCGAGTTGCTCATTTGCTCTTGTTACTTTGTATGTATAATTTTAGTTACTTAATGTTCTTTTGTATGTCTGTTTTTCATGTCTGGTCTCTGTCCCTGGATTGTTTTCTTTTTATTTTCACTAAAGAACCTTGGTTCTCTTGATTATTATCTATAATTGAATATTTTACAAATTTTGCAAGACAACTCTAGATAAAATATTAACTGAATATACTGCAAAAGTTAGAGTGAGGGCATTCCGTAATGATGTGTATATCAATTTGTTTATGTATTTAAAGTTGACTCAATTGAAATCTGAAAAGCGGGTTCAGCCCAGGAGGAAAGCCTGTTAAATTGAAGTGAAACAGGTTGAAAACGTTTTTTGTTTTACTGGATTAAGGTTGGGAGAAGTTTTTCTCATACTTATCCGGAGACTTAATATTTAAGGCTTGGAGATGTTCCTCTCATACTTATCCGGAGACTTAATATTAGCAAAACGTGTGTGTCACCTTATATCATATTTACAGTATGTGTTGCTGGTAAAAAAATCTTTTTAGACACAAATCTAGACAATAGGTTTTGACCGTATTAAAAAAAACTTGTACAATATAGACCTGTTTGATAACAGGGTTCATGAAAGCACCCGAAAATGACGTTATCATTACAAAAAAGAAACTTAGGCTGATATTAAATTATTTATTGGATGTTTAGTGTCATGACTTTTATTTTATTGTGTAGTTAAACGGAGAAGGAATGAATTGGGGTAAACACTTTATTTTCATCCGCCACTTGGTTTACATATGCTTTCTTTTTGGTCGAATATGTTACATTTTCAAAAATACAAGTACTAACAAGACGTTGTCAGTGTTTGAAACTACTAAATTTATATCATCTTGCCCAAGCGCATTTAATATACACGCATACTAAATATCTTCTACAATGTTCAATGTCTCATCCTTTTTGTTTAACACATTTAAACATTCTGTTCCTGGTAATATTTCCCCTTTCTATTCCTTTAAGATAAGGTTTATGTAATTTATTCGTGAAATATGTAACACAAAATAACACGACAATTATAGACATGATCTTTATCGTTATAAAATCGGTTTGTTCCGGTTTTGTCATCAACGTCAGATTATGAGGACAAACATCTTTATACCTTGCAACCGATTACGTTGTAACATTTATCAGGAATAAATAAACGAAATGACTATGATAACATTGAATACAAAAATATATGTAAATATGAAAAAATAAAAAAAATCGTACCAATGTTTTAAGACGATATAACGTTTAATCATTGTCAGACAGTCTTTACACAAATGTCGTATAAAAACTGCACATTCTTATTTGTTGAAAATATTTGCTTTTTAACCCTACATCTAGGTCAGAGGATGAAAGCATTGAAATGTAGGGTTAGTAGAACATATGCATCTAATACGATGAACAATGTACACGAGTAATCAAGAGAAGCAAGAATTTCAACGAAAATCAAAAAGAATGTAATCCTCGGAAAAAGACCACACACACACACACACACACACACTACAACATCGAACATAAAATAACCAAAATAATACGTACAGGTAAACAAAAGTAATCGAGCAACTCGGCCTCCACTAAGAACTGGGAGCATGGACCAGGTGCACTGGTAGGGCAAGCGTGCAATGCTTTTTTTTTTTTAAAAACACCCGATTTGCTAATAAAAAGTCTAGTCCAGGACGACAGAGGAAAGGAAAACTAGAGAAACATTTATAAAACGGCATTTAATTACATTTAATATATATTTCTAAAATTGTAGGAATAAATGTTATACAAAGATGATTAAAGATAATTAATGTTCTGTTGTACATATATGTCAGAAAATTCGAAAACATTTGCCATCGTTTCCATAACTTAAGCAGATATGCCAACGGCATATATGAATGTGTAGCCAGGAATGATATAGGGAAAGGCAACGCCTCAATAAATGTTAGTGTCATGTGTAAGTTATATTTTAATTCAAATATCATCTGCAACACGTACGTGATTAATAAATTCGAAACACATGCTTTCATTGTTATCGTAGTTATATTTCAATACTAGCTAACTCCGGAATATTAATAATTGCTTTTATAAACATTGTGCATGTCATTGACTCAAAAGTAAAAATCAATGCATTCTGTTTGATTATATTTTTATTGTCAAGTGATGATAAGTATTCATCTACTGATAGATTAAATCGTTTTTATTATAATTTTGTTTTAATTCTGTCAATTTTCTATTAAAAATACTCCCCGGAAATAATTATTACACAATCTGCTAGTGATAATGGTTCCACGATTTTAAGATGTGACCCAACAGGAATTCCATCAACCTATAGTTATGGTTCTTGGGAACATTGCTCATTTTTTGTAGAACATATACGGTGCCTGAACAAAGGCAATGCAAGGCTTACCTTTCCAAAAAATAGCACTTCAGGAACGATACGAGGACAGTGGGATATATACTTGCAGTGTATCGAACAAGGTCCTGGATCTTAGAGGAAATTTGTTTCAACAAGCAAACTTTACTTTCAAGTCTCAAAGTAAGGCTTGCTTTCATTTGAATGTTTTTTTTTGTAATATAGAGGTTTAAGTCGTACTGAGTTTATATTGATTTCTGTCGAAATTAATTGAATGTATTAAAACACCAAAAAAAAAAAAAAGTCATTGACATTGAAAAATAAACAATGCAACATACATGTAACATATGACGTTGAACCATAAATTAGTTTTCTTGCAGAGAAAAGTGAAATACCTTATGTGATCTATAAATATTAGTTAATGAGGAGTTGAATGACGCATGATTAATCTTATCACGTGCTTTTCGTGTATTACAAGAATAAAGCAAATAAATAGAACTGGCTACAACATACAAAGATAAAACATGTAAGTATCATATGAAAGCTAGGTCATTTGAAAATAACACACGAAAGATGGTTTAAATCACATATCTTATACATTTATTTTAGGTCCACCATTTCTACTTCCTGACAACAAAGAAATTCAAAATGGAACCATTGGAATGAAGGGAGTAATAGAACTTAATTTTGTTTCATATTTTCCGATCACTTGTCAGGAGCTTCATCCCATTAATAGACGGCTTTCATGTCATTCATGTAATAAAGGATATCACCACCAGAGCTGTTTATCATAATGTATCAGTACACGTAAAGAGTTCCAAGGTCATTTTTGTAATGAAATATCTACAACAAAAACATTTCCTACGATACGAAGTAAAATTGTGCAACCAATATGGTAGTCTTAGCTATGAAATCGATCTCATAGCGGTTGAATATTTTGAATATTTTACTTGACGTTAATGTGAATCGATCTTTTTTCTTTGGAAAATAAATATGGTAATCTTAGTTTTGAAGTTGATCTCATAGAGGTCGATGAGTATTTCTGAATTTTTAAAATAATCGAGAATGAAGCCTTAAAATTTCAATCAATATTTGTAAAATAAACAAATTATCAAATACATAATAAGCATTTAACTATAAAATTGGGGTACAATCCTCACAAAAGAAACATTGATTGTTGTTGACTTCTGAATTTCATCACCTTTTTATTAAGACTGATATGGCTTCAATCGGTTTACATCTTTTATTACGTTGCGCAGATGTAACATTTTACACCCTCTTATGTAGTATTTTGATTAAAGTAAATAAGTTTGATATATAAATATTGAATACTTAGTATTGAAATTATGTTTTTTTTAAAAGACAGTATGTTTTGGTATAAACATTGATTTGGCATGGTATGGATTGTGTCCTTGCTGTATTTCTTATGATTTACCGTGGGTCTAAACCACTCATGGTAAGAAATGGAATTGATATTACATACCATGAGGCCATCACTAATTGTTGGTTTAAACAAGTATAGAGCAAGCATGTCAGTAAACTTTTAATAGTCATGAATTTCTGTTTTGTATAATCTTTTTTCTGTTTCTGTTTTTGAAATGTTTTATTGTGTTGTATTTTTTCCACAGTGATCAGATTTAAAAAGGAGAGGAATAAGATCACGCGATAGTACTTGATCCCCGCTGCAGTTTTGCGCTTATCCCAAGTCAAGAATTTCTGGTCTCTGGCTTGTTTCGTTTTTTCTAACATTTGACTTTTATGATATATGGTAGGGAGGTCGGTAGTGCGTTTATCGATATTCTTGCGAGAGCAAAATTCTCAATTTTGAGTCAACTTTAACACGTTAGAAAATGGTTAAAAATCCATTGCATGACAATAAAAAATATATGTAATTGAAGATGAGACATTTCTCTTTCTAAATATACAACTTTCATTGTTATTGGAGTTGATGGTCATTTGGTACAAACGTTTGAAGTGACGATACTTTGAGAAAAATGGCCGCCTGAAAAACTATGTGTCAAAGATCATACCTATTTCAAAATTCATTCCGCAAGCTATTACTGGACCGATTTTCTTCATTTATAGCTTAAATGTTTGGAAATATCTTCAATTTTGATAATCCGGTTGGTTGTCAGGCTAATTTTTTGGTTACAAAACATATTTTTTACGTAATTTCAAGGAAAAACATGTTGAAAAAAAATAGTTTTTGCGTACCCGGAATGCACTGACAGTCGGATTCCGAAAATTTAATCCTTTCTGCGTTCATCCGTAACCCTGGTTTCAGAAGAAAAACAATAATAGCTTGCGGAATCGATTGGATATTAGGGTGGTCAGGGCGTGGTTTTCACAAAAATTAAAGCGGGACCGGTTATCGTTCTTGCTAACCGGATGTTACTGATCCGCCATAGCTTCTGTTAAGATTTTCGAACACTCGTGGATAAATGCCTTTTACCGACTGTTTTCTGGACGGATTTTTGACTGGTGGTGCAGACAACGATGGACCTAGGCCATGGAGGCCAATCACTTACGGTAAGTACCTAAATTATGTCTAATATAAGCCTAATCGCCCTGTTTCCGTAAGGTCAAATTCTAGAATGACCTTTTATCATCTGCAAGCTTAAAAACTATATTCACCTTCTTGGAAGGTCTGATTTTCGTTTGATTCTGCATGAGCTGATTTAAAAAAGATTACTCTCATTTAGCATTAGTTGGAATATGTTTCCATAACATTTTTATTAAACGATGAATATGTAATGAGGTAAATTCTCCCAACGTTTGATTGCAATCCATTCAAAATCTTTCGGACTTTATCGACTTTCCTTTATTATCGGAAGTCTCTGTATTTTACCTAGCTTTTTTCTATTGGTTGGGAGAATTTGCACATATTGCATTTAATTTCCTTGATAATTCAATTTTAATTTATATGTAGTGCCCAATTTATATGAAACTCACATGTTTAAGCATAAACCTTCTTTATATTTATTTTAACTGCATCTTCTTAAGTTTACTTTATATATTCATACTGTACAATTTTAACAGCTAACTTACATATTCATTTTTTAGAGGATTGTAGATGCTCTACTTATTTAATATTCATATACATGTACAATTGCTTGGAAAAGGTTTAAAATCCTAGTAATATACATTATTTATCATTAAATTTTAATTAATTATGGTTTAATATTTTTTTGGCCTTTTTAGGATCACATTGATTGACTCATAATACCAATCTTTTGTTGTATGTATATGAAACATACTTGTACTATTGTTTTTTCTTCTAATTATTGATTTATTTCAGAAGAAAGTATTAGTAAACAGGCTGCCTAAATATTTATTTTATTTTGTCATATAAAAAGTAAACACTGATGTAAATTTTATTATGATTTAGTTTTATTTTCTGTTTGTTTTTCATCATTTTAGTTTCATTTTGTTGAGTTCTGGAGATGTTTCGAATTCATGGTAAGTTAGTTTTTATACTTTGATTTAGTTTAGTAGCTTTATTTATTTTAATAATAAAACTTTTGAGTCTTTTAATTATGGTAACAAATAAGCATTTACATTTGAATCATATATTACTTACAAGAACTGTCGATTAGTTTTGTGTTTAGACTGCTTTAAAACTGCCTCACAGTACATATTCATTGAATTCCACTACTTGTTTATTTCAGATGGCCTGAGCAGCATAGTGGGCTATGCTATGAGACAAATATGGACCGAGTCTGAGGTAGGACCATGTGGGGTACAGTAAGTAGGGTAGTTCCAGACACACCTGAACCCGATAACCTGATTGGTAAGAGAGTTCAACACTTGATAGAAGAACCAGACAGATCACGCAGCGAAATTATTCATATTAAGTTATTTAACATAACATTAATATAACCTTATAAAACAATCTTCTTGTTTTGAAATGAAGATAATTATTCTGGAAAAGGAAGTTTGGTGTTTTTAACTCCTCGCCACATCTTTTGTCAACCGCTTTGTGAGCAACCAACATCAAATAAAGTTTTACATTTTTTCAGATTGTTAGCAAACCAGATTATGATTTAATAGAAAGTAAACTAACTGTAAGTAAATTGATAAGGTAAATGATGTTAATAGGTGTAATGTCCTTATGTACATAATCTCTTTTGTAGATTTGGCAGACATAGTAGATCCTGGTGAAGAAACCCTTCTGGCCTGAAATGGAAACTTCGAAAAGTTCATTAAACTTAATCAAATGATGATATTTTGTTTATTATCATTTAATGTACATAATAGTACACATGAGGAAACAGCTAGGGCTTCAAAGTTCCATAGTGAAAGGATGCGCATTGGTTCAAGTCAATGTATTCATAAAAATTTTCTCAATTTCTTGGGAAAACAGCATTTGTTTTTGAAATTTTATTCAATTTTAACATAATAATGAGATTATTATTATGTTAAAAGACCCTATTTAAACAAGAAAACATTACAAGACTACATTAGGAATCTTAGAATTGACCAGACCTTGATATAATATTATTTTGCCACTTTTTGCGGGAAAAATGTATGTTTATTTTGATTATCGTCTGGCTTCATTTAAGGTATAGGCCTAACAAATTTTCATCCACATTAAACATTTTATAGCAAAATAAGATGAAAGTATCTTCATGTGATAGCTTAGATTCTAAGCTTTAAAATGGTACCACATAAGTATATGGTAGGTTGATATTTTGATAAATATAAGCATAAATATGCGTTTTTTTTTTAAATCTGAAATTTTCAAAAATGTTCGATTTACCCCCATTTTTCAACATTTGCTTGTTGGTTTTTAAATATAATTCAATTATTTCTTGATAAAAATGTGTTTTTACATATTTAATCACAATAACAATAACTGTCATGTGCTAAAAACTGCTTTTAAATTCAAAATGTCTTTTTTTGTCTGACCTTTCGCCATTTTTTCCACTGAAAATAGCTCTAAAATTTACCCTAAAATGTAAATTTTCGACCTCAAAAAATTTTTTTGAACTGAAAAACATGATTTTTCAAGTCAAGCAACTTTATTGCCACACAAAACAAGTGACAGAAAAAATTAAATATTTTTTTTGAATTCTTAGTAAGCAAAAATGTATTTTTTTGTTGAAAAAACGCATTTAAAAAAAAGGGGGTCTGCCGCAGTGTTTCTGATTCCAATGAAAAACAAATCAGAGGTTTTGACATAATATTTGTTTATTTATTTCTGTTTAATGGATTACTCTTGAAAGAACAGCAAAGTATCAGATTTCTACTACCTTCCAATTTCCAAATATGAATATCCAAAAATGGCACTTTAATTCACGATGCTGTTGACACATAGCAAAAAAAAACTAAGTCCAAAGTGTTTTTTTGCCAATTTTAAAAAAAGGTAATTTTCTTTGTATCTAAGATACAAGTTTCCTGAATGGCTTAAATCAAAGTATGAAATGGCTTTATTTAAATGATTAAGACACAATGTATGAATTTCTTTACCTGTTTGACTTATGTGGGCCACAGAAGTGCCCAAAATGTGACATTTTTGCCTTCGCAAGAAAAATGACCAAAATTTTGAACTTTAAATTGTAATAACTTTTGAACCCCTTGACCGATTTTAAAAATTTTTGCACCAGTAAGTTACATTTCTTGGGCTCTTTCAAACTACAATAAACTTGTACATTTTCTATATACTTCATATTTTGACTGACCTCCCTATATATGGAGAATATAAGGGAAACTATTTGGCTGTACCTGAGTATAATGTTGTTTTGAGACCAGTTGCCTCCTGTCCTGCGGTGGGAAGGTTTCCTTGTTTTCTGACGACCAACGGGTGGCTTTGAGCTGACAATCCCAATGGGGTTGTTGTCTCTTTGATATATTCACTATACCCTTTCTCGTTATAATTCATTCAGTGAATGTTTTCGTTGACTGAAAAACTATTATTGTGGTATATGCATAACTAACCTTTCCTAAAAAATCATATTTCATTCTGTTTTGTCTTGTTTAAGATATTTGTTGATTGCAGAAAACCCCGGACACACAGAATATGACAGCTATACCACAGTTGTAATTTTAGCCGTTGTTTGCTTCTTTCTGACAGTCACTACATTACTTTTCGGTAAGTTTAAAACCACCTTTAGGAAGTCAAGACGAAAACCGTCTGACACTTTGCTTTGAACTTTGTTTCGTTCTGTTCTATTATCCCATTTGAACTTGGGTAAAATGTTAGTTTAAAATGTAGATATGTGAATGGGTACATATTGTTATGTGAATCCAAACAAACAATCCTCCTGATATTTAAAAAATAAGCTTCTGGAACAGGGTGATATTGCTACAAGATTGAAGTCATCACTACAGAAGTTTTATGGTCGTCATCTTGGATCGTTACGGTGTATCCATCCATCCATCCATCCATGACTGGTCTTTGTCCCTGGACTACATTCTCCTGATTACCGCTATAACTTTGGTCATGTTGGTTTCCTTGATTATTTTTTCTTTAAGCTTAAAGATCTATGTAGCTTTAATGAGTATAAACTTACTGCAATGAGTCAAATGGTGGAGCAATTTTAGTGCATGCCAGTCCTTTTAAAATACAACATCTGTTCGTGGAAATATAAGTTTGGGCAAACTTATTATTATTATTATTATTATAATTATTATTATTATTATTATATGTCACTAGTTTGGGAGTTCTAGCAGCACCTTTAAATCATTACCACGGGTATTGAAATCCTTTCAATCAATGTCTACTTGCTTAATCATTATTTAGCAATTAATTGTGTCCTCCAATATAGTTCCAGTTTTTATGAAGTGATATTTTATAAAATATAAATATATCTCATTGTTCAGTACAAAGGAGACAGAAACGGTCGAGGTAATAGTACATTTAATTAGTTGTCAGGAAGCTTACAATGTAACTTCTTTTTCCTTGTAAACTAACGTTAGTTTTCTAACTAGCATACTCCTATTAAATATCATAAATGTGATCATCATCTTTTATCGATAGTTTTGTGTGTTAATAATGTTCTTGCATACATGATGTCAAATGCATAAGTATCTCTACTTTATTTTTTTAAAAGTTTGGTTTTGTCAAACAAGTTGGTGAATCATCATATCTCAAGGAGTAATCAAGGGAACCAAAGTTATAGCGGTAATCAAAAGAGTGTAATCCAAAGACAAAGATCAGACATTGAAAACATACATAAACAACAAAGAACATAAAGTAACTAAAATCATACATACAAAGTAGCAAAAGCAAATGAGCAACTAGGACTCCACTAAAAACTGGGAGCATGGACCAGGTGCACCGGTAGGGTAAGCGTCCTCTGTTTTCTAGAAACACCCGCCGAGTTGCACATAAAAAGTCAAGTCCGGGGTAGACAAACGAGGAAAGGAAAACTATGACCTGTCGAATAAATCAGTTTTCATGGTGCAGATGGATACACCATAACGATCCACGAGTTCATGATGACGACCATAAAACCTCTCTGTTCCAGAAGCCTATTTGTGAGAGTTCTAGCGCGATACAAAAAGTCTGCGTAGTTTCGGCAAGCTCTGGCATAACGTATGAGTTGTGATATGAACACTCCATACGCAGGTGCTGAAGGGATGTTGCCACAGATGTAAGGAAAGTTGACAATTCTGAATGAAAAGTCATCACGTTTGTCGTAAAGTTTGGTCAATAGTTTCCCTTTACCATCGATTTCTAAGTGTAAGTCAAGATATGAGGCTGTAGTATCCTTTATCTCAAGTTCTTTTGGATAGATGCGATGTATCAAATCCCCGAAATTAGGATTGTTTAAAGATAATACGTCATCTATATAGCGGAAACTGAGATTGAATGATATAGCCAAACGATATTCTTTCTTTCGGATCAGATCGGCAATAAAGTCAGCCTCATAAAAGTGAAAGAATAGGTCAGCAAGTAAAGGAGCACAATTTGTTCCCATTGGAATGCCCGTTTGTTGAAAAACACGTCCACCACACTGGAAAAAACATGTTGTTTGAAAAAAACAAAAATGGATTGCTGTTTTTAGTAAGTTCCGAAGAAGCTTTTGACTCTATTGAATTGGATTTTTTAACCAAAGCTTTGAAGAGTTTTAATTTGGGTACTTCTATTTCTAATAATGAACTAGAACGTAGTAATAAATGTCTATTTACTTACTATGCTAAGTCAAACTCAAGCAGTACACAAAGAGAGATATCTCTGTTTGAAAAAAATTGGTTTTTCACATAGCTACAAATAATTAAAAAGAATATATTGAAATATCATATAAAAACTAATACAATTTCAAACAGTTTGATTATGTATTGAGGGAGTAATCAAGGGAATCAATAGTGGTAAAAAGGGAAAGGGACATATACAACAAAGAACATAAAATAAATAAAATCATACATACAAAGTAACAAAAGCAAATGAGGAACTCGGACTACATTAAAAACTGGAAGCATTGACCAGATGCACCGTTAGGGTAGGCGTTCTCTGTTGTAATGAGTATACGTCATATAAATGTTCGCGATTTCGGGATTAAGTCGTATGGGCTACATCGTGTGTCTGTTTTCCATGTCTTTATCCCTGGTTTTAAAAGAGTAATCAAGGGGACCAAGGTTATAGCGATAATCAAAAGAATGCAATCCAGGGACAGAGACCAGACATGGAAAACAGACTTAACAACAAAGAACATAAAGTAACTAAAATCATAAAGTAATAAAAGCAAATGAGCAATTCGGACTCCACTGAAAACTGATCTGATCAGTATATTCAGAATTAATATCATCTGATCAGTGTATTCAGATCTTATGTTTGCTAAAATGAAATACATACTTCTTTGATATGCTGCGGTTCTCCACAGGTATCATAATATATTCCGTAAATTATTGAAGGATAGTAATTTATACTTTTTTTAAAAGTAACATGAGACATATTTTTAACCGAACGGCCAGTAACACTGGTAACGTCTGATATGACATTTCTGTTTGCAATCAGGTGACTTGTGTTTCTATAGAAGAGCGTCTTAAAAGTCAAGGGTAAAAAGGCGAAACTATACCGACTGCATCAGCTGATAAATCCTAATTACTTTTTTCTCTAATGTACAATAACTATGTAAATAGTTCTTAGTTCACACTCATCAGTGGCATATGGATATCATTTCCCTTAAATGAACCATACACTAAAAATATACACAATATGATAAAAATACTTCAATTTCATATATAGTGATAATTTAACATAAATTCAAACTTATCAGATATTATGTTTTTAACTGAGGATATCCACGCCTTTTTAAGTTGATATTTCTTGACAGATTATAAACGTTTATACATCGATAGCAACAATAAATGGTTGTCTCAGAAGTATTGTAAGTGAAATATGCAGAAAATTAGATTAAAAAAAATAACTAACTAGATAGTGTTTGTACGTTATTGCCTCAGGTGCTTCAACATGTTCTAGAAGTGCCCTGATTATAAATGTCCACTTCTTGGTAAAACAGAAAATAAACATGTGCATCCATATACGTGTCTGTTTCTTTTTAGCTTAAACATACTTTATTTGCTCAAAACACAAAATGGAGTAGACAAAAGTAAATCATATTTATTTAGTCTTCCCTAGATACACTATACACATATAGAATAAGAATAAGATAACATTAACAATATATGCACTAAACATTACTGTAATGAATGTAACTGAAGGTCAACTGGAGGTTGTACTTCTTTTTATTTTGAAATGTTTGAATTATCCCACTTCTAATAGTTCGGTATTTTTTGTCGATATTTATACATCTTAATTGTTCGACTGATATATTTTTCATTTTGCTTGTAAAAATAGGAGTTTTTGGTTTTACCTAATGAAATAAAGATTCAATTAGACAAACATGAATTAAACGTTTGTAAAATTTATAAGGAAGTGTTGTTTTTGTATGATGATTTGCAACATTTCTGATGTAATATTAATATGTTTACGGAAGTATTTTAAAGCGGCAATATTATGACACTCTTGTTAAGTGGATGGCTATCCCACCCAGTACAAGTAGGGATTAATAATTCTGACGCTGACGATCTTATATTTTACTAACTTTGGTGAATCTGTGTATTTATCAATGTATATACCAAATAGCTTAATAGGGATTTTATACATCGCATCAATATATATTGACCATTCTGCTTTTCAGAATTGATGCAATGTTTATTCACAAAATTGTTGAGTAGAATATGCTTGTGTACCCATCGAGTTGACACTTTGAACACCGAATGTCCTTTCTTAAAATTTATCAAATTAGTTTATACCGCTAACATTAAAACGAAGTTACTTCAATTCAAGTAACAAAATGCTTTACACTGCTTTTTTTTCCTTTGCTGAGGGAATCTGACTGGCTATAAGATAATGAGAGGCAGGTGTAACCTGAAACACCTTTCGGGGACGGGATCACATACTAGAGGCCGGATCAAAAAAAAAAGAAAATTAATCTTTGAAATGAATTTTCTTAAAGGACGCTTACCCTACCGGTGCACCTGGTCCATGCTCCCAGTTTTTAGGGGAGCCCGAGTTGCTCATTTGCTTTTGTTACCTTGTATGTATAATTTTAATGATTTTATGTTCTTAGTTGTGTATGTCTGTTTTCCATGTCGGGTCTTTGTCCCTGGATTACATTCTTTTTTGATAACCGCTATAACCTTGGTTCCCTTTACTCTTAAGAATCTTTTTGATTTTTCAAATTGATCCACGATCTTTATTTAACTGTCTTTATAAGTGGTCGTATGACGTGAAAACTTGGATGCCGACACTCTTTTATGTAATTCTAGCTAATAGACTTTTATGAGGTGATCAGTGTAGTCTAGCGAAGTCTCCAATTCTCTAATGACTTGTCTAGTTATTTCCTCTGTTGCCTTTTTATATCGAGAAGACTGAAATCCGACTCTCATTCATTCAAGGCAATTTAAATGATACTTGAACATACTGGTACATACATTATTAAAGGAAGTCCGGTATTCTATAATTAGTATTGGTGTTGTTAATTCAAGGATTTACAAATAAGATCAGTTCTAATTCACATGTAAATCTTGAGAGTTGTCTCTGCACTTACAGTTTTGTACAAAAGATGCTTGCATTCGTTGGATTTTTGTACAATATTGTAATTTAAGAAAACTTTAATCAAAAACTGTGCTTCCAAGATTTCATTTGAAAATAATACAAGACGATATAACAATGAAAGAATCTAATTCCTTAGTGTTGGTAAATTAATATTTGAAGTTCGAACATTCATACTTTGCTAGTGTTTAATACAGGAACGTGAAGATAAAATAAACTAAAAGAGTTTGTGTTTCTTGGTAAATATATAGTCCTAAGATAAACAAACTTTGATGTTTGTTTTTCTTCAGCCAATGCAGATAAATGAAAAAGTTTCACAACGAATTGAGAAAAAGATGTTCATTATATATGACTGTCATTAAAACTCAAATATGGAGCTACGATGTTTGGTTTTACAAATCAGCTGCACAAACAATGGTGCTCAGCATCCAAGAAACACGCCCTTGTTACTGGATCGTGACAAATCTGAGTTACGTAATTGAATATATTATAAACTGCAAAGTATTAAAAAAAAAGCGTACACAAGATCAATGCGGTACCAGCTGTTCTGTCGGTGTAATATCTAGTTTGCCAGATTCATTTTGGAATTGACTTTATTATGATTCGGATTAGTATTCGGTAGTTTTGCTGTTATCATTATTTGTGTATTTTGTAAATACACATTATGAAGCAGTTTTTCATAGCAGAATGTATTTGAGTTTTTTGATTGGAAGTGATTTTGATATTTTGATATTCTTAAACGATAAATTAAAAGATCAACTTTTGCTTGATTAATAAAAAAAATGATGCATGGTCAAAACGCCGAGTTCTTGATTAAAAGAAGTTAATATACACACTTGATTCCATGATAGGTGAATGCAGTACGCTCTTAATCCAATAGATGATTCCATATTTATTCAATAAACTTAAATATCTAAAGGAAATTTATTATCTGATAATGATATTCATACATCGGAAATATTAAAAAGCCTACCAACTGTACTTTTACAAATAACTCGTCACATATTCAACAATTGAACTGGATGCAAGATAAATTCATAACAAAATACATAATGAATTTGAAACTTCTAAATAAAAACATAATTTGTTCCCTGATACTTAAAATAGTAATGAAAACTCTGAATACATTTAGTGTATCAAAACATAAATCAGAAGAAAAGTCCAATGTTTTATAAGGATTTGTCAATGCCTTTTCTGTTGAGGTTTTCATTTCAAATTTTGAAAGAATTGAGTATATACTAATCAGAAAAGTCCAATGTATTATAAGGATTTGTCAATATCTTCTCTGGTGAGGTTTTATTAGAATTTGTCAATATCTTCACTGGTTTTCATTTCAAATTTTCTTAAATCATTTATACATTTATTACAGTGTGTTCAAGTGAGCTCACTACGTTTAAATATTTGAACGCAAAAATGATCATCTTCTTGTAAAATAACTGATTTATAGTAAAGAAAAAGGTCTTTACAAGCTTTAGACATATCTATTGAACGTTTTGTCAGATGCGACCTGAACATGCAGTTTAATATAACAATTGCAATTTAACCATGTTACCTTCAATATTGGTGTTCATGTTATCTCTACTTGTATATCAACATGGTAAATAAAGTACTATACTATATAAATAGTTCACATGCGGTATTAAAAATCTCAAAACAATTCGGACAAGGCAAGTTTCTGTAATCTTGTAAAGAGTTTTGACGTCCTTAACGTTGGTATTGGCAATTCATACTCAATATACCTAAATAATGACATTTAAATGGTCAAATTCAACGTGTTCAGGTGTTCTTGTTTTTGCCTTTGTTTTTTGGTTTTCTTTTTGTTTTGCCTTGTTATAACGTTTAAGTTATATAGTACAATTGTAGACAATTTAAGCTTGTATTCAAATGACCTTTCTGTTCATAAATCCGTCGGCTCATGTACAAACTTCAACGATTTTTGTCTTGCCCTACTTCTTAATGTTAATTTTGTAAAGAATTAAGGTCATCGGAATTAACCATGGCATTGACTATAATATATGTAATACTACGTGATTATCCTATCAACCATCCTTTTGAAATGTAAATTGCTTGAATGTATGTGGGTTTAGAGGCAGAAAAACAATGCATCAAGATGTTTCTATCGACCCAACGTGTAAATCGCCTTCAATTCGTTCATATTGACCTAACATCTTAAATTGAGGTATTCTTCCTGGAATAGATTTGACCTGTAATTACGACTCTATATGAATTAAAACACAATTCTATATATTTTATGTAGTCTAGAAGAAATACACGTATTGTACTCATGTACTTATTTCTAACTTTATAAGTCTAAATCACCCGATGTGTTTGGGAATAAGTATGTTGTTTTGTTAATGTGCCAAATTAAAAAAAATAATTTCTATGAGTTTAATGAGTAATTCCTTTTTGAAAGGGCATGAAGTAACTACCATAGCGTTTTTACTTTGATGTAAACGTGAAAAGAAAATAACTCATCATTCGTCAATATTTAAAGCTACAAATTGTTCCAATGTAAATTCTACAAATTTGTAGGTCGTGAAAATGTAGTATTTCAAGTAATAAATTCATAGCACGTGCACTTTGTGTTCCTTTTTGCGAATGAGGTTGCAGAAGATTGTTGTATCGGATACAAAAAATTGGTACAGATAACAGTAAAAGTTTATTTTGGCATACAAAACATATGTCGTTCAGACTCCACATACAATTAAAGCTTTAAAACAACCGTAAGGAAAATTTAACTCTGTTTATGATATCAATTGTTGTTTTCGAAAACTTTTGTGATTGACATGTAGAATGGTTGAGGCCTGTTTAAGTGGCTTCCCTGATAAAGCATTAACTAACAGTATGAGTCAAAACCTAGAATCTTGATGTATACATGTATGTATGGATCTTTCCAAAGGATTATCTATCAATACAAGATAAGTTTTATTTTCACAAGTTTGCCTTTGAAAGTATTAACAAATTTGTGAACACCTCGTTATTTATCAACACGTAATCAACCTTTTTAATTTTGTTTCGTCTAATATAAACGACCGCAGACCAAAGTCGTAGTTTTTAACATATCTGCAATTTCTTATGACACCGATAAGATATAGTCAATATAGCCAATAAACTGAAGTAAAGCTAGTTAACTGGAGAGTTCACTGGTACAGACTTTATTGTTTCAACATAATTGTAGCGCCTTTGAAATCCGTACACTAGAATAAAAAAAAGTGATCTAAGAATTTATGTTTACAAATATGCGTCTATATTATTCCTTTTCTCAGATTCGGCCAGTTTTCACTGTACATAAGCTATGCTATATTCAATGTTGGTGTGTTTTCTTTGGTTAATGGTCTATAAACAAGGTAAATAAAGTTCTACGTAATATAAATAGTTTACGTAATTCCATATAATGTTACAATATCTTGGGTAATTTTGAGATCAAATGATTAATTTTTTGTTAAACTTAATTTAATCATTGCATTTGTTAGTTATTGTTTTAAATTTTAATTGCACGATTAAAATGCAAATGCATCCCATAAAGCAATTCGAATATCAACTTTTGGCACTTCCTGTTACTTTAATGTAACCAAATATTCATATCCTTAAATATTACATTTTTATTTGACAAAAATGAAAAAAAAAACGTTATAAAGTAAAATATATTGGAAAATGTACCTACCAAGACTTATTTCCAAGGTTTTGTAAAAAGAAAACACTGACAATTTTGTCATAGTCCTGCATTCAAGACAATAGCATTTCTTCAATATTGTGGTAGATAAATACAAGTAACTGAGATTACATTCACTTTAAGAATAATCAAGTAAACCAAGGTTATAACGGTAATTGAAAGAATGTGATCCAGGGACATAGACCAGGCATGGAAAACAGACATATAAAACAAATAACATGAAGTAACTAAAATAATACATACAAAGTAACAAAAGCAAATGAGCAGCTCGGAGTCTACTAAAAACCTGGGAGAATGGATCAGGTGCACCGGTAGGGTAAGCGTCCTCTGCTTTTCTAGAAACACCCACCGAGTTGCTCATAAAGTCAAGTCCGGGGTAGACAAACGAAGAAAAGAAAACTATTACACGTTGAATAAATGAATTTAACTTACTAAAGGTAAAACTTGAAATTTTTCAAATTTTGTTTACATCGTGTCAAGTTCAATGGGAGATAACTTTGTATCGGGATTTACTAAAAACATGAATTTGACCCTGGTTCATTATCACAAACTGTGTAAATGGTGTTTTAATTGTGTGATTAAAGTTTTTATTCAGGTCCAGTGGGTAAATTAAATTAAATGACATGATTAGCATTTTTAATGATTCATTAAAATAGATGACTTGTTGAACAACAAGTTAATTATATAATTAATTTTAATAAATTGATTAAGGTATTTTAATAACTTTTTAAGATTAATGACAAGTTGAACAGAACAGACCCCTGAAAAGTTAAATAGAGCAATGAGCTAATAATCACAATTTTCTACACACCTCCATATCTTTGACTGACAAATATGTTTTGTATATTCGAATTATACAAAAACTAAGTGATCAAGTAGTTTTTAACGGATTTCCAGGGTCATTATTCGAACCTCTTTTCAGCAAGGGCTGTAAATGGTGTGATGTATTTAGCGTATATACTTCAACTATAATTTGATAAAACCTTAAAATGTTTTTAGACGTTATTTTCAGGGCTGTTTTTCTCGTTATTTCAGTCATGTCAGAATTGAAATATGAATACATTTGACCAGGACATACGAAGATTTTAAAGTGCAAAACAAATCAAAAAGCATTTACTGGAATTGACCTGCAATGAACATATCCGACATCTACGGTGATACCAATGAGTGAAGAATCGACTTGTATTGAACCAACAAGAAAACAAATCCAAATTTTTCTCATAGAAACAGGATTAAAATAACAAAAAGTTGACGGGAAATTCAATTCGGTTAAAGAAAATGCGTCTAAAAACGATGCAGGACTGTATGTTTGTGAAGAAGGTTTTGATGTTATTTCGAGAGATCCCACTTTGATGAGTGAGCAATTCACATATTACAAAAAAAAAAAAAAGAATATTTTCTCGTAGTAGATCATGGTATTCAATTTCAATAATTTTAAGGCTGAAATATCACTAAAAAATATATAAAACAAAAATAAAACAAAAAAAAAAAAAAAAAAGAATAAAAAAAAAAACAAAAAAAACTGAGAAATGAACAATAATGGAAAAGACTAAAGCAATGACCTGAGCAGTGTAAAAACTGTACAAGCTAACACATACAAACATACATGAAATACTTCGTACTTCAAATAATCAAACATTTGCTATGAAAATATCTTGCAGATCAATTTAACAAAAATGGTAATGGTGAAATTGTCAAAGACACGACAACACCACTGCAATGCGAAATGTCAGTTCAAGGCGTCCAATTGGTCTTCAATTAACAAGTAGGAAACCTTCATCATGAGTTAGGCTGTGGCTGGCCCGAACGCAACATTATTCACAGGTACATCAGTCACATAAAAGCAAACTGAAAGTGAAAACGAAACAATACAGAGGTCAGAAATACAAAAGATTGATTTGTATGCTGATTTTGTTTTTTTTCTTCGTAAGTTATTATTTTGTGCAGTTTGTTAGAATACTATATTTCTCTTGTAAAATGACATGAAAATAGCGAATTATAAATAGTCTGTATGTTTGTTGTTAGTAAAATTCACACTTTCCATTTACAATGAACGATCTTGATAACGAATGATTCTAACTTCTTCGTCTTGACGGGTCTATTAATCAATTGCTCGAATTTTGAACTTTGTGCAACATATTGAAATAGATAGAGTGATGAGATAATAACAAATAATAATGATATTGCAGGGCGACCATCTATTCATACATTCACAGGACAACTGGCAAATCTGTGGTGAATTGAACAAAGAATCAATATGTAACAATCAGCTGCACGGAAACTAATGTTCCTTTCCAAGCCATGTATCCTTATTACGGAATAACGAAACAGTCATACAATGACATCGGAAACATCATCCACACTATAAACCTAAAAAGAACAGATGATATATTGTGTTGTAGTTAGATAACTCGTAGTGGAATATTACGGAAGTAAAAATTTTTAAAGGATATTTTCTTTTGGTCTCTCAACCAAGGGCGATGACTGTGATTTACCGTCTATGTAATTGATTTCTTAACTAAGCATCCTAACAAACAACGTTGCATAGTTGGATCTGCAAAATGTACCATCGAACCTCTTTCAAAACTTTTAACTTCTATACTCACAGCTGTCAAAAGGGTTTGCAGTCCTACCACAACACTTGTTACTCCCGTAGTGGTATTAATGCAATGTGGATCCTGAAAAATTCGAAAGATCTTTTGGAGACAATCAGTTCAAGACTATTATAAGAATATAACATTAAAACCTATGATTATTCAACACTGTATACTTCTATTCCACATACTCAGTAAAACTCCCGACTTAAAAACATTATATAACGTTATTTTTATTTTCCAATAAAGATGGTACACCTAGATACAAATATATAGTTCTTGTTAGAGATTCCTCATACTTTGTAAGAAATAATTCCAAACCATCTTCCAAATATACAGAAGATGTTTACAAAATGCTGGAATTTTTAATCGACAACATATTTGTGCAGTGTGGTTGGCGTGTTTTTCAACAAACGGTCGGCATTCCAATAGGAACTAATTGTGCTCCTGTACTTGCTGATCTATTCATTCACTCTTATGAGGCTGACTTTATAGCCGATCTGATCCGAAAGAAAAAATATCGTTTAGCTAGATCCTTTAATCAAAGTTTCTGCTATATGATGCAAGGAACTTTAGATAAAGGATACTACAGACACTGTGAAGTCAGCCTCATATCTTGACCTACACTTAGAAATCGATGGTAAAGGAAAACTATTGACCAAACTTTACGACAAACGTGATGAATTTTCATTCTAAACTGTCAACTTTCCTTTCATCTGTGGTAACATCCCTTCAGCACCTGCGTATTGAGTGTTCATATCATAACTCATACGTTATGCCAGAGCTTTCCGAGACTACGCAGATTTTTTGTATCGCGCTAGAATTCTAACCAATAGGCTTCTGCAGCAGGGTTATTTGCTTCAAGATTGACGTCATCACTACATTTTTTTTATGACCGTCATCATGAACTCGTGAATCGTTACGGTGTATCCATCTGCACCATGAAAACTGATTTGTTCAACGTGTCATAGTTTTCCTTTTCTCTTTCGTCTACAATGGACTTGACTTTTTATGAGCAACTCGGCGGGTGTTTCAAAAAAAGCAGAGGACGCTTACCCGGCCTGTGCATCTGGTCCAGGCTCTCAGTTTTTAGTGTTTTTAGAGTTGCTCATTTGCTTTTGTTACTTTATATGTATGATTTTGGTTACTTTATGTTATGTTGAAAAAAAGCATAAAAAAGGTCATAAATTTTAGACCCCAATGGAAATAAAAAGTGCTCACACATATACATTTTGTAGGAATGTGACATTATTTAAGAATTTTGACTCTAATGTGTCGCAGTCAACACATGATATTTTTATTGAAAAAAATAAGCATTTTAGTCATTATTTTAGATCCCCATAAAATTAAAAGTGCTCGCACTCATACATTTTGCAAGAATATGATCTTTTTGAAGAATTTTGACTCAAATTGATATGTCACAGCCACTATTTGACTGTATAACAATGCACAATCTTCTACGTTATGTTTTTCTTAATTCATTTATCATGTAGAAATAATTATTTGTCATATTTATCGGTATTTTTACACAGGAAGAGTTTCGATTTTGGCACTTAACTCAACGTTCTATAAATGACCAATCTCTATGCTTTTTTAATAGTAGATTAGGACCAATTCTCGTGTGTTTGCTTTCTAATCACCACTGGTATATTCAAGCCACAATGGAAGAGGAAGGTTTAAATTTAACCCATTCTTTCATTTGGAATGCCTGTAACAAATCAGGACAATTGCTGTACCAGCTGTTCGTTTTGTTTTGTTATAAAATTATAATTGCATAACACAGTTTTAGACAATTTAAGCTTGTATACAAATTACCTCTCGGTTCTTGAAATGGTTGGCTCATGTGCAAATTATAACGTTATTTGTCTTGTCCAAGTTCAAATGGTTGGAACAATTTTGTCTAGAAGTATGTTAATTGTTGTACAAGCTGCTCCGGTGGTGTAAAATCTATTTTGCCAGATTTATTTTGGGCTTGTTTTAATTATGACTCGAATTAGTGTTCGGTAATTTTGTTGTTACCTTTATTTTAGTATTTTTTAAAATACGTAGTGCAAAGCAGAATATAATTGTTTGATTGGAAGTGCTTTTGATATTCTTAAACGCTAAATTAAAAAAAAAACTTTTGCTTGATTAAAATAAAAAAAAAATGATGCATGGTCAAAGAGTAATCAAGGGAACCAAGATTATAGCGGTAATCAAAAGAATGCAATCCAGGGACAAAGACCAGATATGGAAAAAAGACATACACAACAAAGAACATAAAGTAACTAAAATTATACATATAAAGTAACAAAAGCAAATGAGCAACTCGGACTCTACTAAAATCTGGGAACATGGACCAGGTGCACTGGTAGGGTAAGCGTCCTCTGCTTTTCTAGAAACACCAGGCAAGTTGTTCATAAAAAGTCAAGTCGGGGTAGACAAACGAGGAAAGGAAAACTATGACCCGTTGAATAAATCAGTTTGGATACACCATTACGATCCACGAGATCATGATGACGACCATAAAATTTCTGCAGCGACGACCTCAATCCCGTAGCAACATAACCCTGTTCCAGAAGCCTATTTGTTAGAGTTCTAGCGCGATACAAAAAAAGTCTGCGTAGTTTCTGCAAGCTCTGGCATAACGTATGAGTTGTGATATGAACACTCCATACGCAGGAGCCAAAGGGATGTTGCTACAGATGAAAGGAAAGTTGACAATTCTGAGCGAAAAGTCATCACGTCTGTCGTAAAGTTTTGTCAATAGTTTTCCCTTACCATCGATATCTAATTGTAGGTCAAGATATGAGGCTGACTTCACAGTGTCTGTAGCATCCTTTATCTTAAGTTCTTTTGGGTAGATGCGATGTATCAAATCCCTGAAATTAGGATTGTTTAAAGATAATACGTCATCTATATAGCGGAAACTGAGATTGAAGGATCTAGCCAAACGATATTCTTTCTTTCTGATCAAATCAGCTATAAAGTCAGCCTCATAAGAGTGAAGAAATAGGTCAGCAAGTAAAGGAGCACAAATTGTTCCCATTGGAATGCCAACCGTTTGTTGAAAAATACGTCCACCACACTGGACAAATATGTTGTCGATTACAAATTCCAGCATTTTGTAAACATCTTCCTCTGTATATTTGAAAGATGATTTGGAATTATTTCTTACAAAATATGAGGAATCTTTACCAAGAACTATATATTTGTACCATCTATTTTTTAAAGTCATTTTGACAGTAAAATCGACAATTTATTTGTTTAATACATTTACACATGGCAGAAACACTTCCATCGCATGCCTTTAAAGGTAAGGTCTCATATTTTTTTCATATTTTAGTACATTGTAGTTAAAAGTGGTTGGGTTGGACATTTTACCGTTTTTTGTTTTTGTTTTTTGTTTTTTGTTTTTTTTTGTTTTTGATAAAAAATTTATATTATGCCAATCCACACCTGGACTCTGGAAATAAAAAATGATTGTCGCTAAGTGGAGATAAAAAAATTAATGTCCGTAAGTGTTAACCATATGCAATGCATTCGATCTAGTTTTATGATCGAAAAATATTTTTGTCAACATCATGAACATGCGTCATCAGATAATGTACCTCAATCACTACTGGCTTAGTGATCTAATTGGCCAGCACATATAATTCCCAAGCACCTAATTGAAAGGTAAATATACATGCACATACATATACAATGGCATGTTCAGATACTTGTACTTGCTAGGCATGATTCAATACAAAAATTCATGGAAAGCAAGTGAGACCCCATGTCACAATGCTTTTAAGCAACAACAACAGTAGCTTTTATCATCCTCTTGTTGTACTCTTAGTCTATGCATGCATACCTGTGATATGCTTACAATTAACTTTGTCCCTTTTTGTCTACTGAAGTAAATATGTGTATATAAATCAGTTGATAACTGGGATATATTTCCATGGAGCATTTTTTATACACATATATGTACCCCAGATCTGACAGTGCATCCTGGCTCCTGCACAAGCACTTGTTGCTGTCAAAATAGGTGGAGGGGTTCCCCCCCCCACTTTACTAATGACAGAAACAAGTGAGTGTACTGTGTGATACAAAGCAATCAGATTACAAACTTTATAAATAATGTACACAACTCACAGGAAGAAAAGAAGGAGTGCAAGTCAGTGTAACTTTACTTTCAATTCCTTTTTGGTGGCAAACCTATGGTTGTGGACGCTTTTCCTGAACCTAAGGTTGATTACGATTGATCAGACGTATAAATTAACATAAAATACCTACCATTCCCCCGCTTTTGTCTTCAGTTCTTGGTGAAATCATGCCGAACCTGAGCTGACATCGTCGAAAATCTTCACGTTGTTCATGATGAATGACTAAAAGCCGTTGATTGGTCGAAAGTTATCGATGGCAAGATTTTTCAAGTTTTCTTCAAAATACGCTTGCCGATCAGTTTTAAACCGAAAAAAAAGTTTTTACAACTACTGACTGTCATTTTCCTCATATTATACTAAAGGTTTAGTGTCAAACGACAGAGTAATCAAGGGAACCAAGGCTGTAGCGGTAATCAAAAGAATGTAAGCAAGGTACAAAGACCAGACATGGACAACAGACGTACACAACAAAGAACATAAAGTAACTAAAATCATACATACAAAGTTACAAAAGCAAATGAGCAACTCGCAACTAGAAACACCCGCCGAGTTGCTCATAAAAAGTCAAGTCTGGGGTAGACGAAAGAGGAAAGGAAACTATTAAACGTTGAACAAATCAGTTTTCATAGCGCAGATGGATACATCGTAACGATGATGACGGACATAAAATTTTTGTAGTGATGACTTCAATCTGGTCGCAACATAACACTGTTCCAGAAGCATATTTGTTAGAGATCTAGCGCGATACAAAGAGTCTGCGTTGTTTCGGCAAGCTCTGGCATAACGTATGAGTTATAATATGAACACCCCAGTCACTTTGCTTTACGTCGACGAAATGGTGGAAAAACAGACCCAGATTTGATGTTGTTGTACAGACATTAAAATCTGTATGGTACGAGAGGCCAAACAAGAAACAGTACACTATTTTGCTAAAGTTAATTTCATACAACAAAATCATTATTCAGGGAACTAGATTAATATTTACTCATCTATGAGACGACTGAGAATACTAGAATTGACCAACTACGTCAACTGTACCTGAAAAAGACAATATAAACATTTTGAGTTTTCAAATGTCGAACTGAGTAGAGCTGTATTCAATTGTCATTTTTACAATTCGAATGTTAGCGTTGGGTTTTAACGTTCAAATAGAACGGTTAAATAAAAGTTTGGGAAAAAAAACATTTTAATCTATGAAACAATTTTTTTTCAAACAATCAATCGTCACTGATAATAAACACGTAATATTTAGTTCCCATCAACTTTAGATGTAATTTCTCATATATTTAACACTTGAACTTTGATACACATACAATATTGTAAAATTGAAATGTTCTGATACAAATCAAACTCGATAGATTGAAAAACGAATATTTTGTCCTAGATATAATAGATAATATATGCCATATTATCGTCAAACCATCCTAATTTCGAGATTTCATACATTGTATATACCCTAAAGAACTTGAGATAAAGGATACTACAGACACTGTAAAGTCAGCATCATATCTTGACCTACACTCAAGATTGATGTAAAAGAAAACTACCGACCAAACTATACGACAAATGTGATGACTGTTCATTCCGTATTATCAACTTTCAAACATTATGGAAAATGTTGATATTTTACTTTAAATGCAATATAAACCACATAAATAGAATATTTCAGAATATACACGATATTTGCAAGTAGAAATATATTTACGAAGGGTGTGTCTGGGTCGATAATGCACTTTAATTTATGACTTCATTTTCAGACGTTTAGAGATTAAGATGATTAAGCTTTAAAGGTGATGCACAAGAGAGAGAATATGTTATTTATGTCATTTAAAGGACCAATCATTGCGTTACCGTCCAATTACAGGTACAGAAGAATTTGCAATTCAAAAATCTTCATCAATGTGCGTATCTTAGTTTCTCGGTTAGGAGATGAATATCACAATCAAAGGACGTTTAAGATATTTAGGTATTTACAAGCTATATACACTATATACAAATATATTTCTAAAGGAGATATATATTTGGTGTAAGTAACTAATTGTTCTTATTTATTTATTTTGTTATGGGCCAAATATAATTCAGGAGTTAACCAACTTTATATAATCCAAAATTAATGACTAGACAGAAGAAATTGGCACATACAACAGAGACATGAAATAACTACGATAACATGTAAAAAGAAATAAAGGTAAAAGAGTGACCTGGACTCCAATAAAAAACTGGAAGCATGGACCAGGTGCAATGGTTGGATGAGCGTCCTCTGCTTTTCTAGGTAAAAACAACCGTCCAATGGATTATAAAAAATAACACATCCATGGTAGACAAAACATGAAATGAAATTCATGACATGATGAACAAATCTGTTCTTATGATACCGATGGATACACCATAACGATCCATGAGTTAATTATGACGACCATAAAACATTTGTAGTGATGATCTTTTTTTCTTGTAGCATCATATTCCTGTTCAAGAAGCCTAATTGTAAGAAGTCTAGCCTGGTAAAATAGTTTTGGTAAGTTCTGGTATAACGTATGAGTTGTGATATGAAAACTCCATATGCAGGTTCAGAACTAATGTAACCAAAGATAAAGGAAAATTTTACAACAAGGAATCAGAAGTCATCGTTTTTGTCGTATAGTGTGGTAATAAGGTTTTATTTTAACGTTGATGAATCAAAGAAATTAAAGAAAGCAATTGATATACATAACAGTACGCAAAATGTTGACAATTAGTAGCGCATAACTTTGGGTAATCTTAACAAAAACAAATATATTGTGAATGTAATAGTGAGCACCGCGAAGCGACTTGAGCTCTACGGTTATTACATATACTATCTAAATTTCACTTACGGTTCCTCAATATACTAACGAAAACAAAATCATGTCCCGGAAGTTAAAAAAGTGACTGTCCTTACCGAGAAAATTCATCGTTTCCTTAAACCAAATAAAAGTACATAGGTCAAGATTACAGTAAAAATAAATTTATCTTTTCTTTTCGAGTCTTTTTCTTTTTTTTTTTTTATCAAAAAGTGAATATGAAGTTCGAGAAACACGTGGACGTGCGTACGTGTATCTTCGCTGTTCCACTGTCGCTCTTGTAAAGAACCTAACCCGCCTTGGGAAAAATGTAACATCTATTACACTATCAGAATCGAAGCATATATTTTCTAAGAAAGGAAAGGCAATCATTTTCTTGTTTGGAATTTACAGCCGTCGTCTGCATTTTGTTTACGTCACATATGTGTAAAATATTCCCACAATCAGTAGAGAACTATAATATTTCTGTACAGATAGATCTGACCGGCCAAAACTGAAATGGATGTTGTTAAAGATGCCCTTAAGGAATAACAAAAGGAAAATTATTGCGAAGCGCTATAAAGTTATCGACCATTTTGAGAGCGAGGGGATAGGGGGTATGGGGTTGGAATTTTTGGGGAAAATACTTCAAATTATTAATTTATTATAAAGAATTCCTCCATTAATTAACAGATTTTCAAATAGAAATATTGATTACGCTTGGTGCTTAAATATTGATTAAAATATTACACATTTTCATCCGGGTCGGCCCCCCCTTTTCCAATGTCATTTATTATTTTAACGAGTTTCACACAATCGGTACATGTATGGTAAAGCTCACGGTGCTCGTTGATTTTGGTAGAGCTTATCCCATAGTAAAATCAATAAATATGAACGAACGTCACATTTAAATAGTATAAGGGAACTGAATAATTCTAATGTAATAGTTTTTCTGTTGTAGTCCTCTCTTTAAGTACTGACCTCACTTTCTGTATTTTGATACATTTTATTTATACCTTACTCGAATTAAGTTGCATTTTACCTTTTAAATAGGGCTATTGTCCATGTATATTATCTAATTAATAAAAAAAAAAAACAAAAAAACAAAGTAATTTCTATCATATTATTTTGTAAATATTGATACCAATGTATTTGATATCAGTTTGCGTTTGCGGAAGTTTTCTAATTGAGAATGTTGACGCCTGTCTGAGTGCTAATTCCTGACACACGAGATATTGTATTAACATCGACTTCCAAATGAGTCACAACTTATAAGTTTAATGGATATATATGGATGTGTCCAAGGGATTTTCTATTCTTGTAAGATAAGTTTTATATCAACAAGTTTGTCCTTAAAAGTCTGGAAAAATACGATAACACTGTGATATACCAACGTGTACGCAACCTTTTTTCATATCATTTGTCTGATGTAAACAACCGTAGAACAAAGTTATACTTCTTAACATACATGTATATGTGATTTCAAATGACAACGTTGTTCCAAATCAAGTATACTTTACAAAGCCAATAAACTGAAGTAAATCCAGTAAACCGAGCAAGTAATCTCGTACTTTCTAATCCATTGGTTCATTATTTGCAGTTTTAACATAATTTTATTTGAACAAAGAGTGTTTATTTTATTTCTTTTTTTTCAGATTTAGCCAGTTTGCACTGTAAATAAGCTATGCATTATTCAATGTTGGTGTGTTTTCTATGGTTAATTGTCCACCAACAAGGTAGATAACGTTTTCTATTATGTGAATAGTTTACGTGGTCCATTAAATTGTTCCAATCTCTAGGATATTATAATTTGTCTTAGTCTCCATAAACGCCCAATACAAAACGATGCTATCATCGGTGCTACACTGAAAGCGCTGGAAAATGAATCATTAATGTTTTGATTTTTATTTAATAACACCAGGTAGTATTTTGAGATAATGTAGATCGTTGATTATTCGTCAGGACTCTTAACTATATTCCTTGGCCAGTGAGTAATCAAGGGAACCAAGGTTATATCGGTAATCAAAAGAATGTAATCCAGGGACAAAGACCAGACACGGAAAATAATTTATGGGTCCTTTACGCGTTTTGACTGCAGATAATTCGAATGTTTCTATACCTAAACGCCATATTCCATGCATATTACGATAATAGAGATAGCAGAGGTATACATTTCAACAATAATTTGATGAAACCTTAAAATATGTTTAAAGTCGTAATTTTTACGGCTGTTTATCTCATTGTTTCAGTCATGTCAGAAGTGAAATATGAATACTTTTCACCGGGAAATACGAAGATTTTAAACTGCAAAGCAAAGTCAAACTCCATTTACTGGATTGGACCTGCTTTCAATGAAACTTCTGGTTATCCAATGAACGTATCCGACATATACGGTGATATCAAAGAATGGAGAATCGACACGTATGGAAGCAACAACAAAACAAATCCAAATCTTGATCACAGAAACAGGATAAAAATAGAAAAAAGTGATGGGACATTCAATTTGGTCATAAAAAATACGTCAAAAAATGATGCAGGACTGTATGCTTGTGAAGAAGGGCTTAATGTTACTACGAGAAAACTTACTTTGTTGCAAATGATAAGTGAGCAATTTACATACAAGTTTTTCTTCCTGTTTATAGGAAAACTGGGCAATTAATTTCAATAACACTAGGGATCAAATATTAAGGAATGATAGAAGAAAAACAAAAACAAACAAACAAAACAGACAAATGAACAAAGCGCAACAAGGGAAAAGACTAGAGCAACATACATTAACAAAAACTAAAAACTGCAAGCTAACGAACTGACATACCTGAAATACTTCGTAACAGAAAAATACTAAAACATTACCTTTTGCGCCTGTCCCTAGTCAGGAATTTCTGGCCTCTGTATGTTTTGTTTTGTTGTGACCTTTAATGTATTGTTTATGTTATTTGAGTATATAGGGGCAATTTTTCGTGGTACCTGTGTTAAATGATGTTTTGGGACCTACTGCAGCTTGTCCTTTAGTTTGAGGGTTTCCTCGTCGTTCAATAAAGACCAATGGGTGGTCTAGGGCTGATATTTTTATTGTCTCTTTGACATATACACCATAGCTATTCTCGTTAATTTATGACAATAATTTTGGGAATAGCTTTTAAATCAATATAACGAAAATGGTAATCATCCAGTGGGACATAAAATATCAGTTCAAGGCGTCGCATGGGTCTTAAATAAATGACGAGGAAATCCTCACATGACATAGAAGCTGGCCCTAAAAGAATTTTATTAACAGGTACAGCAAAGTAGTTTCCCCTTTCTACTCTAGTAACATACAAGTAACTGAAAGTGAAAACAAAACAATACATAGAGGGACCACAAATAAAAAATAATGAATTGTATGCTGACTTTGAGGTCTTTTTCGTGAGTAACTGTCATGTATATGTTGTTAGAATTTCCTGAAAATAGTGAAATATATTCAGCATTTTTATTTGTGAATTTGATGGCATAGTAATAATACTGCGCATTCCCGATCTTGATATTGAATGATTTAACTTCTTCGTTTTGACGGGTCTATTAATCAGTTGCTCGATTTTTTTTAATTTTGTGCAACAGAGTGTAACAGATATTGTGATGAGATGATTTTGCAGGGCGACCATCTGATCTTACATTTCACGGTATAACTGGCAAATCAACGGTGGATGGAACAGAGAATCAAAATATAACCATAAGCTGCACAGAAACTAATGCTCTCCCTCCAAGCAACCTATCCTTATTACGGAATAACGAAACAGTGTTAAGCAATGCCATCGGAAGCATCATCTACACTATAAAACTAAAAAGAACAGATGACATATTGCGTTGTAAATTAGAAAACTCGTACTGGAATACTACGGAAGTTAGGGATATTTTTCTACACGTTCAATGTAAGACCCTTTTACACCTCTATTAATTAAGCGAAAAGTCCACGGTCGTTTAGCATTCAATATAGGTCGCTTACATTACTTACTATTAAAAGATTGTCAAAACATCAAACTTTCTTTTGTATATTTATAATTATCGTTAATATTTTAATTTCTTTCAAATTCCTTGTATTACAACGCACGCAAACTAATTAACACTACATTGACATGTTTTGATAATTGAGAACTGCTCTGTAAGACATAATATGCAATTATGATTTGATGTTAACACGTCAAGATTTTAAATCAAATTGACAATATTTACTCGCAACTAATGTTCAATCTCATTTTTGTTTTTTTCCCATTGGTGTCCTTAGATAAACCAGACGTTAACTTCAGCAATAAAACTGTTAAAATGATAGAAGGAACGACGGTCACGCTATGTTGTAACGCCGTAAGCAGTCCTTCAATACGAATTATTAAAATCTTGCATGGCAGATATGTTGTGAATACAACTAAAGACAAGCCTTACATATGCCATCATTTCCATAACCTAAGCAGATATGACAACGGCATATATGAATGTGTAGCCAGGAATGATATAGGGAAAGGCAACGCCTCAATCAAAGTTACTGTTATGTGTAAGTTATATATTTAAATCTTAATATAATCTGCAACATTTACGTGATGAAAAAAAAATAGAAAAAAAACTGGAATCGTATAGTTTCATTGTTATCTAATATATTTCAAGATGTGTCAACTGAAGACAATTAATAATTTCTGTTGCAAACCTTTGGTGTGTCATTTGCTCATAAGTAAAAATCACTACGTCTCGTTCTATTATATTTTTATTGAAATATAATGTGACGTTATCATTTATGGATATGATTGAATCATTTTATTAACAATGTTGTAAATTTTCTTTCATAAAGACGCCCCGAAAATTAGTATTACACAATATATCAATGAAAATGGTTCCACGATCTTAAGATGTGATCCAACGGGAAATCCATCAACATATAATTATAGTTTTTGGGAACATCGCTCCTTTTTGGGGGAACATATACGGTACCTGAACAAAGGCAATGCAAAGCTTACGTTACCAAATAAAGCACTACAAGAAAGATACCAGGACAGCGGGATATACACTTGCAATGCATCGAACAACGTCGTGGATCTTAGAGGAAAATTGTTTCAACAAGGACATTTCACTTTCAAGTCTCAAAGTAAGCTTTAATTTGAATGTTTTGGAATGATGTGTTTAACTTTCGTTTGTCTTACAGAGTTTATATTGATTTCTATCGAAAATATGGGTTTTTTTTTTGCACAGAAAAGTAAAATGGCCTCCGTATTTTTTGTTTATATCTAATAAATTGGAACCGTATTAGATAACTGAGAAGTTGAATTACGCATGCTTAATCTTGCTTTTCATGTATTACTTACATAGTGCAAATCAATATTTAGAACTTGCTATTACATACAAAGATAAAACACATAAGTATCATATGAAAGCTGGGTCAAGTGAAAATAAGACAAGAAAATGGTTTGAGGAACACATGTTATACATTAATTTTAGGTCCACCATTTCTACTACCTGGCAACAAAGAAATTCAAAATGGAACCATTGGAATAAAGGGAATAATAGAACTTGACTTTGTTTCATATTTTCCGATCAGTTGTCAGGAGCTTCATCCCATTGAGACACAGACAAAAGATTTTCATGTCATTCATAATATAATGGATATCACTGCAAGTGCTGTTTATCATAATGTATCAGTTCAGGTAAAGGCATCGAAGGTCATGTTTGTAATGAAACATCTGCAACAAAAACATTTCCAACGATACATAGTAACAGTGTGCAACCAGTATGGTAATCTTAGTTTTGAAATTGATCTCATACAGGTTGGTAAGTATTTTGAATACTTTACTTGACGCCAAATCAAATTGTGAATTAATCTTTTTTATCGAGAACATTTTTTTGTTTATGCAAAATATAAACTGTCAATTTTAAAGTGCAGTGCAAACATAAATTTTAGCACTGTAGTATTACTGATCACGCCAAAACTTCAAATCTGGTTATGATTGTACTGTTGGTAACGTAGAAACCGGAAATTAAAATGACATTAAGATGAAAATTGTTTATAATATGTACACGAATATGCCGTGTGCGTATATCAAAGAAATGAAAGAGCGTTAAAAAGTAAATAATAATAAAAAGAAAAAAACGTTTTCATGTTCTTTTCAGAAAACAAGATAAGCGTTTAAAAAAAAAAAACCGTGATTTTCTTTATGTTTTCAGAAACTGGACAGACAATGAGGAATAAAACAATAACAACTATAACTTTAGTAGTCATCGTCATTTTGATTTCATTTCTTTTGATGTTTGTCACGTTATATCTTCTCGGTAAGGCAAATTCTTAATGGATAATACATACACAAATTGTTTACTTATAGAGGAGAATGTCAAGCATTAATATTTTATACAATACTTGATTTTAAGCCTTTTTATCTTTACAAATTGTGACAAAAGTAACGGATAGTTGTGTTGCCAATTGTATTGCCTTTCGATAAAGTCAATTCAATCTCATAATGAGAATACAGGGCAGTTGATGGATGCATAAGCAAATGGGGGCATTATGCAACCATGGTTAAAAGATAACGCTAACATATTATACACATTGAAAGCTTGGATGGTAATAATCTAATCATGGTTTATAATATTTCCTAGTCAAAAGAAGATGGACCCGTTCTGGGTAAATACCCTTTTTTACTTGTTTATCTTTAATTAAATCTTTGGTTAAACAAATGTGTCTGGTATTCTAGTGTAGAGAGATATAATCATACACATTAATCATCTTGACCTATACAGAAGGAAGACCTTACTAGCTTCGATTTTCCATTAAACCGGGTTAAATCATACACAAAAGCAACAGGGACAAAGATTTGTTTTTCATATAATAAATCCATTTACTAAACGTTCGAAGGTAGGTGCCCTTATTTTATTAACGGAAAACGTGTCTGTTTTCACAATGAGAAACATTCGAATTTGTAAAAGATTACCTTGTTTTCTCAACATGCAGCAAGGCTTGTGTCTCGCAAGAAGCAGGAACTTCATACCTTTCTGGAGATAGCATTTAGTGAAAACCTTGGTGGTGATGTTAGTTTTCTGCTTTCATGTAAAAGATCCCTTGTCTTGTGTGATTTGTTTTTAGTATCTTTCAATTTTGTGGCCGGGATTAATTTATTGAAGATCATTTCGATGTCCTTTCCTTTTGTTTTGCTAACTTTTCTTCATTCTATTTTAACAACATGAGCATCTAACCATGTCTTCAATTCAAAGAGTAATCAAGGGAACCAAGGTTATAGCGGTAATTAAAAGAATGTAATCCAGGGACAAAGACTAGACATGGAAAACAGACATACACAACAAAGAACATAAAGTAACTAAAATCATACATAAAAAGTAGCAAAAGTAAATGAGCAACTCGGACTCCACTAAAAACTGGGAGCATGGACCTGATGCACCGGTAGGGTAAGCGTCCTTTACTTTTCTAGGAACACCCGCCGAGTTGCTCATAAAAAGTCAAGTCCGGGGTAGACAAACGAGGAACGGCAAACTATGACCTGTGGAATAAGTCAGTTTTCATGGTGCTGATGGATACATCATAACGATCCACGAGTTCACGATGACGACCATAAAACTTCTGTAGTGATGACTTCAATCTTGTAGCAACATAACCCTGTTCCAGAAGCCTATTTGTTAGAGTTCTAGCGCGGTACAAAAAGTCTGCGTAGTTTTGGCAAGCTCTGGCATAACATATGAGTTGTGATATGAACACTCCATACGCAGGAGCCGAAGGAATGTTGCCATAGATGAAAGGAAAGTTGACAATTCTGAATGAAAAGTCATCACGTTTGCGGTAAAGTTTGGTCAATATTTTTCCTTTACCATCGATTTCTAATTGTAGGTCAAGATATGAGGCTGACTAAAACAGTTACATATATTCGATAAACAGCTTTGTTTTTCTTTTGATTTCCGCTAGAACCTTGTTTTCCTCGATTACTCTTTCAATAGAATGTATTAGACATTTATGGACATGGTTTTGATTACTATGTTCTACGTTTATTTATTCAATGTAAAACACACACTGAGGAATGTTCTGCTATTTGTTTGAAAGGAACTGTAGAATATCTTTTGCGATTTCTGCATTGAGAATTGATTCGCCGTCTAACTTAACTCTCTTGAAATAGAATCATGTTTAATAAAAAAATTAATATCTACAGTGCTATTTCCGATGATTTTATTTATATATATTTTATTCTTTTATTTAAGGTCTGCTGCTGTAGACATCGAAATAGAAGGTAATAAAAACCCCAATTTAGCACGTCTAACCTTAACTTTTGAAAAAATTATTACATTTTCGAAACCCGCGAATAATGAAGTTCGGTAGAGTAAAATTACTACAGATTAATACTAAATGACAAAATATGGCTTTCAAGTATTATTGTACTATAGCTACCTTTTTGACAACAATAACTAATAAATTTGAGATAAATACTATAATCTGCTTGGTTAAAATAATTTTGTTATATCTCAATGGAAAAAAAAATATTGACACGCCCCTATTCAGTTAAATTCAGAGCTACTTTTCTCATGTTTAAAGATAAAAATATGTTTTAAAAATAATTGATAAGAATTGGCTATGATAAAAATTGTGTCTATTGAAAAATAACAAATTTTCTGTGTGCATATTTGTTTATTCTTCCACTTCGCGCAATAAAAAATATGCACATCAACAATTTATGTTATTTTTCAATAGACAATTTTTTTATTATTGCCAATTCTTAAATAAAATAATTACTACGTTTTAAAGTGCAAATTACAATCTCGAATCTGAACGACGATGAATAATAAAAAAATACAGCAGGAATCGTTTAGTGTTACAAATGATATTTAGATTCATGCTTCTTTTCGGTTTGTGTGTAATTTTATACAAGTTGTAATGTATTGAAATCAAGAAAGCCAATATTCAAACCGTGATTCAAAATAAATTAATCGATGAATAACGACTCCTTTAAAACTGAGAATATGGACTATCTGTAAATATAAGCAAGAATCCTCTCCTTTTCTAAGAGCGCTCTGCTATACTTAATGTTTAGGTTAAATTGATTTGATTTTTACATCATAATATCTCAACATAAAATTATTTACATATGTCTATGATATATGCAAAACAAATGTGTACTGATCTATTTGGCTTCCAATGAGTCATTTTATTCTTAGGTAACTTTTATGCAATTGAAAACAGATTGTACAATGGTCTTTTAAATGGTCAAATTCCAGACAGTAATGCCAATTTATCACCAGGAAGTACACTGCTTTTTGATACTACAAACCATGATAGATCAGGTAAAACTAGAAAATCACAAAATAAAAGGAATTTTGTATAATTGGTACTGAAATATGTTATTAAGTCAAATTTATAAACAACGAACACACTAAACCTACACACAGCATACATCTCAAACCCTCTACTGACATTAGATGAAAGCGTTATCAAGGCAACCAAAATCCTAGCGAAAATCACAAGAATGTAATCCAGGGACAAAAACATACATGGAAAACAGACACAAGCAACAAAAAACATAAAATAACCAAAATTATACAAGGAACTGGGAATAATAAAAGTAACTGGGCAACTTGGACTCCACTTAAAACTGGCATATAGCATTTTTCTATTTGTGCTACAAACCTTTGATAGGCAATTTTCATAATTTATCATTTTTATACTTTTCATATAGAAAAATGAGTTTTCATCTTGAATTCAAACTACAATTTTAGACACTGATTTGAAAATTGCATACATGTACAACGAAAATTTAAATCAAAATGGTACATTTATGTGATAAAAGAGCGACAACAGTGGTGTTTTTCATTGAACAATTTACATTTATTTGTCATTTGATAGTATAATACGTTAATAAATTATTCAAAATGGTTTATATTTTATTTTCTTTTATTATTATTAAACCTACTATATTTTCCATTCGGGTGTGAGATCGTAAGTTGTCAATGATATGATAAATGTATTACTTCTTAGTATTGTTTGATCTGATTCAAAATTTGAATATTTCAAATATTTTTTTATCGTAAATAATGTAGATATCCTATTGCATCGCATCCTGTCCATGCTTAATCGAATACACCATTAAATTCAATAGCCATTTTAGATTACATTGATATCAGTGATAATTTAGCTTTGACATTTGTTTTGTCGCAGCCCACGGTACCCTTAGTCAAACAACAGAGGAACTAGGACAATCTGAGGTATATTGCTTAAGACACATCAAAGATTATTTATCCTGCAATTAAGATTTCTATTATACATAAACATGGTGTTTAATTAAGCAAAGCTTTATTTCTCCAATGTATAATATATTCTCCTGGTTACCTGTTAAGTTTTGAGCTACGTCAAAAACAGGAAACAGGTAACAAATTTAAAGGTGTCCTCACCGACATCCGCCCTTAAAGGATTGTTAAAAGAAAAAAAAATATCTTGGACAAATTTCCCCATGTTTCATTAAAGATGTGGTTGTAGGATATAACAATACCGAAAATATCAATATAATTATTTGTACTCGCTTCGAAACAATCAGTTTAGCTCGGGGAACTATATCGTTTTGATTTGATTTATCTTATAATGAGAAGATAAAAGTACAATAAATTTACTTTAACCAGTTTCCATACTAAAGTTTACGTGTCGTTTTAAATAAAATGAAATAGGATAATGTTTATTATATTTGAACTATGATAGCCTAATTATCATGAGTGGAAAAGTCAAATTGCTTAAATATCATAATAAATTATTTTTAAAATATTTCATTTCAAATTACCTTAAAGTGATCCTGAAACATATTATACTTCTAAATTCACCTCTTCATGCAATGTTGTAAAACTTGTTTTTATGCTTACACAAATAAAAGTTTGTACTTCGGAACATTTATAAATATATGAATAATAAAAGCTATTATCTACTATACAGCCCAAACAATTGTTCCGTGCAAAACGGAATGAAGCAAACGTTCTAGATTCAACAGCCCCGTGCAAGTCCATGTGTCAAAAGAATATGCCTGCAGCAGCGCTAAGCTTGTCGTAAAAGGCGACTAGATAGTGATCAGAAACCTAGCCGGGGGCTAGGCGCTCTGCCAACAGAGCAACTGGGATGTGTACCCCAGGTGGTGGAATGGGGTACCCCTGGCGTGGTACATGCTGGGGTTGTCCGGCTATATTACGAAAAACCTGACCGGTGGTGCATCGTGTTGGGAACGTTCCTCGCATGTTAAAAAACTCTGCTGTGGTATTCGATTGGAGTAGGAACCTTTGCATTCCGCCACAGGAGGCTAAATTGCCCGACCCTACCAATCCCTTTTTTCTAGTGGCAATCTAAATTTTATCGACCCTGTTGCCTTTGTGTCCCATCCCTTTTTTCATTTCATCATCATCATTTCGTGTTCATTTTATCATTAATTTCATGTTCATCGGTTGCATATAGCTAAAATATCGCTGCTCGGGCGTTAAACCCCAACAATCAATCAATCTAGGTTCAACATGTGAAAGAAATGAAAAATGTGTGTATAACGCTATTATGTTTTCCAATGTTCAAGCTTAAAAAATCACAACAAAAACTATTAACATCATACGCATCATTTCGTTTAGCATAAATATATAAATAAAATAAAGCCAATACTTAATTTTAGGAAGGTCAACTAAACTACGCTGACGTTGTGTTTGATGCCACATCTGCCAATCAGGAAAGGGCGGTCAGACCTGTAAATAATAGATCACAATATGCCGATATTGATCCAACACGTGTTGGCCAACTTCCAGACCCTAGCAGCAGTAGTAGCAGTAGTGAAAACGATTTTATGTACCTGCAGGGAATCGAAAACTACATAGAGAGGAGGAGAGAACCATTTTTGTGATGAAGCATTCTTAGTATTGAATTGTAAATATTGTTTACAGATATACAACATGTAAAGTGTAAATAGCAGTAATGTTTTTTTCCATACCACAACTAAAACAAATCGCATACAGTTGAACATTATCAAACTTTCATAAAATTCGTTAATACTTGATATAAGTAAACTTCTATTTCACGTGTGCGTGTACTTTGATTAGAATTAACAACGCCATCTCCTTTTTATTTAAGAAGGACAATGCTTGACTTACACTCCCAAATGTTCATATATTGACTATGTAATCGCAGTTCCTCATTACTACGATATGGCGGTTAAGTATCTTGTATTTCTGAGAGATTCATTAAAGGATAGCGTCATGTATTTGCAAAGCACACCAGTCCAACTTACGGATTTAAGATACAACTTTATAGGGAAATACATAGATCTGTTAAATCTAAGATTATGTAACAAAATTCATTTTTTTTATAAGATCAAAATAATTGTTTTTTTTTAATTAATACCTCGTCATGTAAACAATAGAATAGAATACCATTACTTTAAAACGTACTTATACATATCACCTATTCTCCAATTTATCATTTATCATCGGCCTGTAATTCCTAGTACATGTAGTATGAAACATACTTGGGGTGCCAAATCACATGCAAATACAAGCTTTTAATAATAACACTAATGAGATCAATCCAATCAATGTTTCCATAGTTTAATATCTCGTTTATACTAATACTATGCTACAGGTAAGAATATATCTTGAAATTTGTTAAATGTACAATGGCGAATTTTTCCTTTTTATAAGCAGCTTGTTGGGTGTTTCTTGAAAAGCAGAGGATGCTTACCCTACCAGTGGACTTGGTCCAAGCACCCAGTTTTTAGTGGAGTCCGAGATGCTTTTGACTTTTGTTGCTTTGAACGTATTATTTTGGTTATTTTCATGTTTTTGTTGTCTGTGTGTCTGTTTTTCATGTCTGGTCTTTTAAAAACCCTTTTTACCCATGTCAGAATTCAAAATTGTGTTTTGCTATTTTTGTGTAAATACTATCGAAATTCTTCTCAAGTAAAACTACTGGATAGAACTCAATGAAAGCCGCTGTTGTTGTTCCTTGGGTATGAACGACAGGAAGTTTTATCCAAGAAAAATTATGACTGCTTTAACTTAAAGGTGAATGAGCCAGATGCGCGGTTCGGGCTCGTCGTTTGGAGAATCTAGTTTTACTTCGGATGTTTTTTTTTTTAATTTTCATGTTACATGTATTTACTTTATTCACACAATGTACATTTGATATAAATTAATGCCTATGAGTGAATTGCTCCGTCGTTTTTATTGGGCCTGTTTATCATTTTTCCTCGACTGTGCATCGAGCTAATGTGCCGGGTAATTATAAGCTGGTGGGGCACTTAATGATACTCCTGTTTTGTTCAGTTTATACATTTGTATTGCTAGGGTTTTAATTGTTTCTGTGATATCTTGTTTTCTTACATATTCTCAGTTTGTTTGAGATATTGTGTTTTATTCTGCTGTGCATCTAAATCTTCCTAGTTTCCTGATTTTACGCCGATCAGGTCATAAACTTGGATTTTGATGTATATTTATTTTCCAAATACGCTTCTGTATTTTATAAACGAAATACATCAAGCAAAATCTGTGAACACAATAGTGGTGTGGCGCTTTGACCCGCCTAGGATGTATGATATTACAATTATGCTGTACAAGATGTATGTTTTGTTTTGTATAAAATAAATTCTCTCTTTTGTTCTGTAGTATGATCTATACCAATTTGTAATCATATCTGTCACTTAGTTTGAATTTTTTCATGGAGCTTTATTCGATAAAATATGCAAGTTCCACATAACGTGTTTACAAACGCCAAAGCACATCTTAAAATGTTTAATGAAAAACAATTGGCAAAAGATCACGCATATATTTCGTTGGTGTAGACTGTTTTTTAAAGTGAATTAAGATAGGGCGAATGACCTTTATAAAGACTCTACAGAGTCATACCGACAAGGTCGGCGCGTTAAAAGTTCTACGGTTGTCATCTTAAGCTATTTGACCAAAACGGGGTGACCTTTACCTTTCGCAATCACAGAAATGAAATTCTTTCTCTTTCACTGACCTCAACCATCCTAAAGCAGCACGACGACCAACATCATGGTAATAAGGAACTGAAGTCAATCTTAATATAATTTTAAGTTGTTGGTGTCTCTGTACACGACGTTCTTTGTGCTGTTTATACTGTATTTTGCTGTCGTCTCTAAGTGTTTCTGGAAACATCAAATTGACGGATTTCCCTCAGGTGGAAAATCCTCATAAATAAGATTATTTTTTTTGTAAGAAGAACCAGAGCAGTCAAATTAACGATACCTATTGATTATAGATAAACTAACAAATACGCAAGACATTTTGTCTGCAGATAAATGTAAGATAACATTACTACAACAACAACTACAAAAAAAATTAAGAAGCATTCTACATTCTGTGGATCAATATCATAGAAATAAAAGAGTATTGAAAAATTAATGTTAAACAACCCAAATATTCGTTGAATATTTAAGATTTAAGGCAAATCATTAAGCGTTTTCAACATTTCCATATCTATAAAATAAAATATTAACGTAAAATAATATTTTGTCCTGTTTTTATTTTTCAACGTCCATCACAAAATGTATTTTTTTCAGTGAAGTGTTCTGTATATATTGCTTGTCTTTCGCAAAATTTAAACAATCAATATGAAATGCGCCATTTCAAACAGACTGTTCCGGGTCACTGATTACATGAAACTCTCCTTGATTGTCTGAAAAAAAGTAAGAAGGAAGTGCAAGACAGGTTTATATGTTTGTCATTAATTTAAGTTTCAAATATCTATAATTACAACTTTTTTTTCAAAACAGGACTGCAAATCATTTTGTAGATGTCTAGCAATGATGCATACATTTCACACGTAAACACTAAATTCCAACTGCTACATTGTTTTTATTAATATCATTAGTGACTTCTATGGCAGTGTGCCGATAAGCCGCATATAGTCTGCCTGTTATGAGAACAACACCATTATATTATGCAAGTGTAGCAGGCCATATTTTCCTGGCAAACCACCTTATGTCACTCCTGTGATGTTGGATTTCATAATTTTTGTTTTATTTTTGTGTTTGATATCTTTTGTACACATTATTCAAAAAATCAATTCATTAATGAAGTTATTTTCCATCCATTTTGGTTTTCAAGATACTTGCTAAATCGAACTGCAAACATTTCGACCTACACCGGGAAAATTACAACATACATGTATGTTTTTTATACCAAAGCTTGTCGAAACTACGCAGACATTTTGTATCGCCCTAGAGTTCAAACCAATAGATTCTGAAACATGGTTAGGTTGCTACAAGATTGAAAGAGTAATTAAATGAACCAAGGTTATAGCGGTAATCAAAAAGAATGTTATCCAGGGACAAAGACCAGAAATGGAAAACAGACAAACACAACAAAGAACATAAAGTAACTACAATCATACATACAAAGTAACAAAAGCAAATGAGCAACTCGGATTCCACTAAAAATGGGAGCATGGAGCAGGTGCATCGGTAAAGTAATATTACAGACAACAGTAGGATGCAGAGTACCTATATTTACAATTTAAAACATTTTTTACAGAAAATTTAGATCTTTATGAAACTTACAAGTGTTCATACTCCTGTTTCTGACCCCACTTCACCATTATACAGACTTGTTGCCATCATTTTGGATATTGGTTGACACAGACTCTTTAAACCAGTTTGTGTGCAAAGTCAAGATGAAGAAAAACGATCATTTCTTCCACTACCGTTTGTCAACAAAGGTATAGATGCAATTAATTTGGCTAACATCCTCCATCACAAAAACGTTACCAACAAAATTCCCCCATATTTCAAAGACAAATCCATACCAATTATTTCATTTTCCTATACTTCACCCATAACATCCAAAATTTTCAATTATAAAAGGCTATTGCAGAACCTCGAGATTGAGGACTTCAAGGCTAAACCACTTGACTGTTCTTGCAAGACCTCTCCATTCAAATATGGTCCTTCTGGTCACGTCGTTACGGAGGATTTAACCATTATCGAAAACGAATCTCTGCGTAATATCCTTTCTAAAGGTCTCAAGTACCGTGAACCACGCTCCATAAATTGGAATTATAACTTTAAAGTTCTTATGGATGCCGTCGAGGACTATGCAAGAAAATGGATAAAACGAGAACAAGAAGACATTGATTCTCTGTCAGAGTGGTTGAAGGCCGTGAGGTCTTTAATTTTGAAACAAATGAACGTTTTAAGTAGGTCAATGAGTGCCAAGGCTACATCAGTTTTCAAAGACCCCGATGTAGCAAAAACATTGTCTACTATACATGACAAATATGTTGTCGTACCAGCAGACTAAGCCCAAAACAACATTGTTTTTGTCTGCAAAACGTTTTATATCCAATGTTTATTATCAAAGGTAGACGTAGAAAATAATAGCAGTGATAAGACCTACACTGCTACCACTCTTTCCAAAGAAGAGATTGTGGAAAACCATAAATCTGTGATATCCTCTTTTGGTCTCTCTACCAAGGACGATGATTGTGATTTACCATCTATGTACTGGATTCCTAAACTTCACAAGAATCCATACAAACAACGTTTCATAGCTGGATCTGCAAAATGTACCACCAAACCTCTTTCAAAACTTTTAACTTCTATACTCACAGCTGTCATAGAGGGTCTACAGTCCTACCACAAAACTTGTTACTCCCGTAGTGGTATTAATTCTATGTGGATCCTGAAAAATTCAAAAGATCCTTTGGAGACAATCAGTTAAAGACTATTATCTGAATATAATAGCATTAAAACCTATGATTTTTCAACACTGTATACTTCTATTCACCATACTCAGTTAAAATCCCGACTTAAAAACATTATACATCGTTGTTTTTCCAAAAAAGATGGTACACCTAGATACAAATATATAGTTCTTGGTAGAGATTCCTCATACTTTGTAAGAAATAATTCCAAATCATCTTCCAAATATACAGAGGAAGATGTTTACAAAATGCTGGAATTTTTAATCGACAACATATTTGTCCAGTGTGGTGGACGTGTTTTTCAACAAACGGTCGGCATTCCAATGGGAACAAATTGTGCTCCTTTACTAGCTGACCTATTCCTTCACTCTTATGAGGCTGACTTTATAGCTGATCTGATCAGAAAGAAAGAATATTGTTTGGCTAGATCCTTCAATCCCAGTTTCCGCTATATAGATGACATATTATCTTTAAACAATCCTAATTTCGGGGATTTGATACATCGCATCTACCCAAAAGAGCTTGAGATAAAAGATACTACAGACACTGTGAAGTCAGCCTCATATCTTGACCTACACTTAGAACTCGATGGTAAAGGAAAACTATTGACCAAACTTTACGACAAACGTGATGACTTTTCATTCAGAATTGTCAACTTTCCTTTCATCTGTGGCAACATTCCTTCGGCTCCTGCGTATGGAGTGTTCATATCACAACTATTATGTTATGCCAGAGCTTGCCGAAACTACGCAGACTTTTTGTATCGCGATAGAACTCTAACAAATAGGCTTCTGGAACAGGGTTATGTTGCTACAAGATTGAAGTCATCACTACAGAAGATTTATGGTCGTCATCATGAACTCGTGGATCGTTATGGTGTATCCATCAGCACCATGAAAACTGATTTATTCAACGGGTCATAGTTTGCCTTTCCTCGTTTGTCTACCCCGGACTTGACTTTTTATGAAGCAACTCGGCGGGTGTTTCTAGAAAAGCAGAGGACGCTTACCCTACCGGTGCACCTGGTCCATGCTCCCAGTTTTTAGTGGAGTCCGAGTTGCTCATTTACTTTTGTTACTTTGTATGTATGATTTTAGTTACTTTATGTTCTTTGTTGTGTATGTCTGTTTTCCATGTCTGGTCTTTGTCCCTGAATTACATTCTTTTGATTACCGCTATAACCTTGGTTCCCTTGATTACTCTTACATGTTGAAAGATTTTGACATATTTGAAGAATTTTGACTAACATAAATTTGCCTCAGCTACCCAAATGATAGTCATATCAGAAAACATTAGCATTTTAGTCAATAAATTAGGCTCTCATTGAAATTAAAAGTTCTCGCACTTATACATTTTGCAAAAAAATGGTGTTCTTAAAGAAATTTGACTCAAATTAGTGTGTCTCAGCCACCTACACGATAGCTAAATTGAAAAATTAGCATTATAGTCAATAGCATTAGAGCATTATGAACAATAAACCGGCTCGCAATCGTACATTTTGCAGAATTTCATAATTTTCACTTAAATACAGATGTCAGAATCACTAAGATGAAACTAATATTTATAAGTTCTACATTTTATATTCATAAGACCATAGAGTTCTCACACTCACATTCGTTGCTAAAAATTGCATTTGGAAGAATTTTGACCAAAATATTAACAGTTGCGATCACTTCTTACCTCTCGTCGATATTGTCGGCATTCCCTGTCATTGAACGGTTCTAAACTGTTAAAAACTGACCCCCGACACACCTTGTCAGGGCCTGTCAGGACTTTGGATAAGGTCTGACATAATCTGTCATGGGTCATGACACCCTCCTATCAGGAACTGTTCTAGGTAGAACAGATACGTAGATGAGAAGAGTTCCTGACAGATTATGAGAGTCATTAGCTCGAAAATACTTCTCTGACTGAATTACAGACGGTCATGTAATTATGTACGTAATTACAAAAAAGGGCGTAGCACCCGAATCCCGATTCGTACGACGGGAAGGAAGCCTTACTATGTTTAAACTTGATTTTCTTTCCCCATTTTTTACCCGACTTTTATGTATGGCATGCAGTACCAACAAAAATATTGCCTGCCGCACTTGCTATGCACCAGACTTTAAAGAATTTGGACTGAATGTTTTTGTTACAGATACAGAGTACTATATAAAATGACAATTTTAAACAGTTTATACAGAAATTTTAGACCTTTCTGGAACTTTAGTGTTCACATTCATACACTTTGAAGGAATATAACATTTTTGACTGATGTATATATACGTTTTTGAACAATTTTGTCTGAAATATATAAGTATCTGTCATCCACATGGTAGTTATATTACAAAAAAAATAGCTTTTTAGTCAATAATGTCAGAAACTCATGGAAATCAAACGTGCTCGCACTCATACATATTGCAAGAATAAGATATTTGTTTAAAGATTTTGACTGAAACAAATGTGCCACAATCACCCACATGAGAGTTATATTGAAAAATTTAGTAATTCAGCCATTAATTTTAGACCCTCATCGAAAATAAAAGTGCTCGCACTCATATATTTTGCAAGAATATGACATTTTAAACAAATATTGACTCACATTAATGAGTCACAACCCCTATAATATAGTTATATTAAACAAATGGCATTTGAATCAAGAGTTTCATACCCTCAAAGAGTAATCAATTGTTATAGTGGTAATCAAAAGAATGTAATCCAGAGACAAAGACCAGACAAACGTACAAAGTAACAAAAGCAAATGAGCAAGTCGGACCCCACTTAAAACTGGGAGCATGGACCAAGTATACCGGTAGGGTAAGCGTCCTCTGCTTTTCTAGAAACAACCGCCGAGTTGCTCATAAAAAGTCAAGTCCGGGTTAGACAAACGAGGAAAGGAAAAATATGACCTGTGGAATAAATCAGTTTTCATGTTGCAGATGGATACACCATAACGATCCACGAGTTCATTATGACGACCATAAAACTTCTGTAGTGATGACTTCAATCTTGTAGCAACATAACCCTGTTCCAGAAGCCTATTTGTTAGAGTTCTATCGCGATACAAAAAGTCTGCGTAGTTTCGGCAAGCTCTGGCATAACGTATTAGTTGTGATATGAACACTCCATACGCAGGTGCCGAAGGGATGTTGCCACAGATGAAAGGAAAGTTGACAAAGAATGAAAAGTCATCACGTTTGTCGTAATGTTTGGTCAATAGTTTTCCTTTACCATCGATTTACTAAGTGTAGGTCAAGATATGAGGCTGACTTCACAGTGTCTGTAGTATCTTTTATCTCAAGTTCTTTTGGGTAGATGCGATGTATCAAATCCCCGAAATTAGGATTGTTTAAAGATAACACGTCATCTATTTAGCGGAAACTGTTAAATTTAAAAGTGTGCACCTCATACATTTTGCAAGAATATGACATTTTTAAAGACTCAAATTAAGGTGCCACAGCCACCACATGACATCTATATGCAAAAAGTAAGCATTTCAGTCAATAATTTTATACCCTCAGAAAATTAAAAGTTGTGCACACTCATACATTTTGCAAAAATATGACATTTTTTTTTAAAGAATTTTGACTCAAATCAAGGTGTCACAGCCATCACATGATATTTACATTGCAAAATTTAGCATTTCAGTCATTGATTTTAGACTCTCATTGAAATTAAAAGTGCTCGCACTCATACATTTTGCAAGAATATGACATTTTTAACAAGAATTTTGACTCCAATTTATGTGTCGCAGCCCCTATATGATATTTATATTTTTAAAAAATTGGCATTTTAGTCAAAAATTCGATATCCTAAAACAAATTAAAAGTGCGCGCTTATACATTTTAGAAGAATATGACATTTTGTTAAAGAATTTTGACTCAAATTAAGGTGTCACAGCTACCAAGATATTAAATTGAAAAATTAAACATTTCAGTGATTAATTTTAAACCCCCATGGAAATTTAGAGTTCTCGCACTCATAAATTTTGCAAGAATATGATGTTTTTTAAAGAATTTTGAATCATATTAATGTTTTACAGCCACCACATGATATTTTTATTTAACAATTAAGCATTTCAGTCATTAATTTTAGATTCTCATGGAAATTAAAAGTGCGTGCGGTCATACGTTTTGCAAGAATATGACATTTTTAAAGAATTTCTTTGTCACAACCCATGCAGAACAGTCTCTGTCAAGGTCTGTCAGCAAATAGGGCAAATTGCATCATGACCAAGGACAGCCTCCGTCAGATCCCGTCAGCATCTGTCATGGTTTCTGTTCTAACTACTGTCGTAGAACAGTTTTCATGACAGATTTTTAAAGAATCTAAGGGAAGCTAGAAGTAATCGTAACTGTAAACAATAAAAAGACCTTCACCGAAAGAATAAATAAGACTTGGTAAAAGTGTACGTCCTACTTAATCCCCGAGACATCCATATTAAACCCTAAATCTCCACTGAAGAGAATAATGCACAATATTTACAGAAAAATGCGGAATGGTTTCCGCTATATCACTAAGCATATCACTTAGTTAACTGAAGACAATAACAATATGCAAATATTAAAACGTGACATTATACAAAGATTCAGTTTATAAAGTTAAGTTACCGATACCCGAGTTTTGCGAATAAAAAGCAAAAACAAAACAAAAAACAAAACGGTTTGATAATGGGCATAACTTACAATGCTCTCAATTGTTCTTTGGTTTTCAATGAGACGTTCAATAATTTGGATTATTGGAATAAAAAAATAAACTGGAACTTTCTTTAACCAATAAAAAGGAATGCAATTGCAAAACGTAGCCCGAACAAACTTCCAACGTCACAAATATGTTTTAACCAAAAACAAGTCTGTTTTCGGACCCTTGGTCAACTGTTTTGGTTTAAGAGCTTTAACACCGATGGTTGTAGTATAGTATGAGTTTCAGAAGTCGTATTTTTCGGGTGGTGCACCCCAATGCGCATGCGCATGACGTCACATCCGATGGTCATGGACCGGAAGTGACCCTTGGGTGTGACCGGAAGTGATCCTCTTGACCACTGACCATTCTTACCCTTTTGACCACTGACCATTCTAACTCTTGACCTTACCACCCCCACGCTATAGAGTATTACTCCGTCAAAAGCCTTTGGTCCTTTTCTAAGCAGGAGTTCCAGCAAGGCTCTCGCCCTCGCCGCTCTTGTCGACTGATTCACAATGTATTCGCTTTTTTCTTCGGATAATATAGCACTTTCTACGAGATACGGTATCACTTTTTCTGTTGGTGTTCTTTCACATGTTTCGCGTAGTTTTTAGTCAGGCTGGTTCTGTTCAGAAAACAAAAACAAAAAAAAGTCAGTACTGAACCTTACTCAAAAGGGGCCCTGGTTGCAAGTAAGCGAGCATACTTCGAGGCTGGGGTTCCACACAAACAAACACTACAATGAACCCAACCATGGAGGAAACCAATTGCTAACTTCGAAGTTAAGATTTTTACCTTTTCTTCTATGGAAGTCCGCAAAAGAATGACAATTTCGAAAAAAATCCGGGCTGTTTATCCTCCCCGCAACCGCACGTGATAGAATCTCACACATTTGAATTTCATTGGTCGCAATCAACACATCTGAATTTCATTGGTCGCTTAATCATTTGAATCCATAGGGCGACGCTTATGAGAAGGCAGATATCATCTTGAACTCTTCCGCGTCGGACTAATACACTATAGCGTGAGGGTGGTAAGGTCAAAAGGGTCAGAAGGGTCAGGGGTCAAAAGGGTCAGAATGGTTATTGTCCACAAGATGTGACGTCATGCGTATGCGCATTGGGGTGCATAATCCTGAACCACCCGAAAAATACGACTTTTATAACTCATAGTATATTAATTATGGTGGATGCATTGCAAACAGAATGAGAGAATGGTAAATGTTTTGTCTTTCCCAGCCTTACAGATATGATTTTTTGGGTTATATTTGTAAACAATGCGTATGCTCTATTCGCTATCATTCAAAATAACGACATCTTGAGTAAAACATAAATGCATTACCTGTTCTGTCCTTTTTACTGCAGGGATACCCTTTGAAACGCACAATCAAAACTATAACCCCAATTAACACAACACACACACAAATGATCACAGCAATTATCCCTGCGGAAGACCCTAAAACATATATCACCAACTCATTACTGTATGGTGTAGTAAAACATGATCTAATCAACCAACACACAAGACAGTAGCAGAATTGAATTAAGTACAAACATGCAACTTTCCTGAGAAGGATTTACGAAGATCGCAAGGGTCAATTATCATCAATATTCATGTAATTAGTACCCTTTTATCATTAAGTTAGAAACGTTATTCTAGTGTTTCTGAAGTATCATTTTATGCTGATGTTTGTGCTTATCTACTAAGAATAGTGTTTCTTCAAGGTATTCAATTTTTTTTTCAATTATTCTCCCTAGCAAAATATGAATAGTGTAAAAAAGGAGAAAATGCACCAGTGCAAGTCGTTTCGGCCACACTACAACCTTGGCCGTGGTAACTTCACTTATCTATTGCTACATTATTCACGAGGTGCAATATGAAACTCTGTGAGGGTCAATATTCATCAAAATATATGCAATTACCATTTTTATTATATAATAATATTTTTTGTGTTTCTGGAGTAATACGTTTTTTTTTCTTCTATAAAAGAAAGGCGTTTTCTTGTTCCGCCACTGTGTTGTGTTTACCACAATACAGCTGCGCAGTATGAATCTATATTAGGAACGTCTCCGTATTTATGTATTTTAGCCACATCAATTAGAAATCGAATTTAAAAAGATTTTTTTTTACCAACCAAAGTTGTGCTTCCATCATAAGGACAGCTTACGCTTGTTCATAAATCGCGTCGCCGATAATGAAGCGCAAACTTCCCAAGTGAATTTATGTCTTAGGGAATAAATGAATTTCTGATGTAAATCAATATATTAAATATTTTATTATTTTCACACTCAGCTTTAAGGTGGACGCAAACCGTTTTCCTTCGAATTAGTCTATATAGTAATGGCCAAATAATGAAGCGGAATTGGATTGGTCAACCAATCAAAGAATACGTGTAGGAACCGTCCACGCAATTTTCTGCTTAGACAGTCTGGACAATGTGATTTTACTCCGTATTCCTCATTTATCTCATGGAATGGAATATGCCTTTTAGGTCTAAATGGTATGCCAATGTCGGGGTCATCCCTTTTAAGACATGTTAGCACCTATTCAGAACTAAAATTGGTGCAAGTGCTATACAGACGTCGTCGTTGGAAGATATGTAATATAGCTTATGGGATTAGGTAAGGTTTTAGCAAATCATTGAATTGGTTATTTCGCATACAGTGTAACCTAGTAAATAAAAATTTCCTTATATATTGCACAATGTTTCGTCATAGATTTAATAGGAGAAATTGTTACCATATAAAGAATATATGCACGATGAATTTTATAAGAGAAACATTATAACTATATCAGAAGAATAAATAACGCAGAGCTTAAACAAAGAGAATACTAAAGTATCATTTGTACTGATGTTCAACTATATTACCTTGACTTTGGTTTTTAGGAGGTCGGACAACTTCCAGTACCGTTTTCCCTATGGTACATTTCACATCTAATTTCATTACATCTTTCTTTGGGTATGTTGTGGTATAATTTATTGAAAGTGTTGACTTGTAGAGAAGTCCACTTTGTGCTGTTTCTACTGTCAGAAAGGAGGTTATATTTTTGTTCTGAAATTACAAAACAATCAAGCAATGTTTATCATATTTTCGACAACGATAAACAGAAGATGACATTTTATACATACAAGCAAGATAGTTATTGTACTCTCTTCAAGGCAACCTCATTTTAGCTTTGGAGGTGATGAAGTTCGACAAATAGTCGTTTTAAAGTCTATGTAATGTTTTTAACCAATTAAATAGCTAGTTTAACCCATACGGAGATTTCAGGAGCCTGCCCATAGTCAGGAGATGTTGGTCATTAATTTGTCGATGTGCATTACTATTATTTTGGCGTGTCAGTGTGAAGAATTATCATCGTTCAGTTAATGCAGATTGTATTACTTTGTAGACGGAGCCATTTCAGACCTTACTTAAAGGTCTGTTTACACTAGATGAAGACATTTGGGTTAACTCTGAAAATATTTCCTAGTTTGTTTTTAGTCTTGTTACATTTCATCACACCTGTCTTTTTTTCTATGGTATACATGTAACTGTTTATATCCGATAGTAATCTTCTTTGGAATCAATGATATTGATAAACAACCCTGTAAAGCGTTTTAGCCTTTCACTAACTGAACACTTAAATTAAGGATTAAGCATGTTTTTGTTGACATGTGAAAAAAAAATTCTCAGTATCTAAAACCAACCAGCAGATTCTTACCCCTATATATGCTGAGCAAATAGGACGGGGATAGACTTTATGAAAGGTAATAGCAAACTGTAACAAATCGTCTGTTACGTTCGGTGTTACGGGTAACACAGCAGTGGGGTGATCTGTAATAGTCAGTAGACATGTATCACTAATCTAGAAGTTTGACGTAAAATACAACAGGCCCAAAAAGTAATGTTACAATGTGTAATGATATGATTAAAAAGATGTTCATCTAATACGTCTAACAAAATAAATTCCATTTTTATCATAATACAAGAATAATGTTTATAAGTTTGATGTAAATAAAATATGCATTATAGAAAAAAAGTAATCTTTGAAGCCGGACCTCTGTACCCGAATGTCATTTTAACGTTTACATCAACCAGCATAATCTGATCGTCAAATGCATCTTCTCCCTTATACATATAATAAATTTACAAAATTAGTATTTAAACGGTAGCAAGCAGAGCACGTGTTAGTATTTTGGCATATGTAAAGCTTGGCATGGAGGGCTAATACAAAACGTTAGATGAGTAATATATTATAGTTTAAATCATTAAGATCACAGATGTTACATGCTAAACAAGAGACTCCCAGGAGCCTGAATCGCTCACCTGATTAAATATTTCCCTTTCAAGGCCAATAACTCAAACAAAAAGTTGTCCGACAATTTTGACTCCATGAAAACATTAGTAGGACTTTTTATGAGGACCATTTCGTCAATTGGAAATTTTATTCAATCTATTTTAATTTTCAAGATATTGACTGAAATCTCATCATGCTAAATACTTTAACCCAATCACAATTTGGCTAAACCTACCGGTTTTGGAGATTTATGCAAAAATCTGCTGTCTGACCCATATGTTCTATTTTCAGTAACGGCGGCTATGTTTTTAACCGATCAAACATCCAAACGGTCATTTCGTGAAGTATACTCTAAGAAACAATCATTATAAGTTTCATGCAAATCTATTCAGTACTTTCAGAGAAGAAGATGTTTATGCATATTTACATGGCCACGTGAGCTAAAAATGTGATAAAACATCCACTGTCAAGTATAAAGTACATGTACACGTAGGGTACATTACCGTTGAGAAAAATTAATATTAAAGTTTAGATAGTCATTTTATGATTCCAGAAACAAAAATACAGGTAAGGTATTTACTTCAATTTTGTCAATTCAAAATTAATATATACAATGACATCACTGCTACCAAGTTAGCAAAAAAAAAAAAAATTCTACCCAGCATCTGATGTAAGTTAAATGTTAATGTTAAATGCGAGCTCCTATTTTAAATCATCCCTCTTCAGAGTTCTCCAACAATAATGATATTCCTTTATGCATATCCATACACTGTATGATACCCAAATTTCCTATCAAGTTTAATCATAATCCTTTAAGCGTTTTTAAAGGAGTTGCGCTTAAAAGATTTAAACATGACAGTCAATTTGATCTATGTTAAGAATACTTTCATGCATATTAACATATGATGTCCAGCCTTCTTCTTGAATTTTATCATAATCCCTTGAGGAAGAGTTGGGCTTATAACGAATGTGGACAGACAAACAGACTGGCAAACCGATGGGGTGATTATTATATATCCCAAAAACTTTGTCTGTGTGGGGGTATTACAACAGTTTCAAGAATATTAATATTAGATATGTTTTCAGCGATAACCTGAAAAAAGAACCTAAGTAATAATCGTCGCATTGATACATGAACTCCACATTTACTTTAATTAATTATTGTAAAAGTACATTAAATCTATAGAGATTTTTAATTACGCTTTGTGGCAATAGAGCCAACCTAAAAAAAAACGATATTGATGTTAATCTCTTTACAATGAATCAAGACCACTTGCTGCTTCTTGCTTCCCTTGGCGGACCGAAGACTATTCTTATTGGTATCAGGTACTAGACCATTAATAGTTTTATTGAAGAATATAAACAAGGGAAAGGGTAATCACTAGCGGAAATCAAAATAATTTAATCCAGGGATAACATATGGTATTGATGAAATCATTGCCCTTATGCTGAAACAACGTAGGATTTCATAATATTGAACCTCATTAGTGCTTAGAGATTTAGTGTTAAACAAGAATGCCTTTTTTCGCCCACATTATTTTCAACCATGACCATGAAAATGATAGAGTGAAGAGTGTTACTTAAGACTGGTATTGTCTATGACAAATGTTCATTTTTGACGCTATTGAATTTATCGCAAAAATTTCCAAACAAGGTTTGACGTGGTTTCAAGCAATTCAACTAATAAATCGAATTTCGAACTTTATCGAAAAAGACTAAAGCTCTTGTCGGAACGCATCGCAATTTTACAGTGCCTACTTATGAGAATGATGGTCGATGTATGAATCGTTCTTTTATCATGACCATCTAAAAGGTTAGGGTTGGCAATATTCAACAACGTCTCCTACGGGTCGGTTAATCATATACGGTCGAGTAATATAAAAGTGTCTTATTTTCTCGTTTGTATAAGTAGAAATATGATTCAGTCTATTCGTTCCCAAAATGATAGATTTGAAAATGCACGATGAGGGAATAAAAGGACGAAATGATTTACAGAAGCAACATGCATAATTAGTTTTTGCATTATAAATTTACTAAAAGCCTTTCCTTGATTAATTTCTAAAACTAAACGAGCATCTTCAAGTTGTAAAATTTATCTCACTGTTATCGTGTTACATTTATTTAAATGTAATAGTCCGCTGTACCTGAAATAAAACTGTGAACCTGGAGAAATGACCCATGAGACAATAAATACAAATAGAACACATAATATTGGATACATGTTACAAAAAAAGGAATATTATAATTCTGTGCGGGACAAATATACCATTCCGGAAATGGCAAATTTGACATGCTTAAGGGAAAGTGTAAAAGAATTTTTTTTTGCTAATCATGTAACACTTCAGTAGCCTAAGCATCCCTTAAATGCAAAGAGATGACAAAAACTATTAAGAAAAAAGTTAAGGATTTAAATAATACTTCCCATGGGAACTTTTCCCATGAGAGGATTTACTTTTCCCATGGGAAGAGTGGACTCTTCCATAGGAAATCTGATAAGCTATAGTAATCATTCTAAAAATCCAGTTTTTTTTTCTATAATTTCATAATTTCAAATTTATAACATTTGATTTCTTGAGATGAATTTGTTTTAACCAAGAAAGGTTATTTTGTTGCATTAGACAAAGGGCAGATAATTTTAATGAAATTTTTCATATCTTTTTCAAAAATATCACAATTTGATTGTATCTTTTGTTCTTATACTGTTTAAAAAAACAATCCATTAAACCATATCATGATTTACAAAAATTAGAATTACAAGGATATTTTACCAAAAATTGAAACAAAGAATTTGTTTAATGTGTATTATTTCTTCCAACAGAAGAATTACTGTTTATGCAATATCTACAACAAAACAAATTTGAATAGCATATCAAAAGGTATTACAATCACCACACATACTAGTTTTTTCTCTCTCTTTTACAAAGTATGATCAATCAATAACAACTGAAATCCACTAGTCTATCTTCAAACAGGTCATGTCTTGTAATATAATCTTGTCTGAAAAGATCACCAAAAGTTGTACATCATACTTTTTGCCTACAGATCTCCATGTATTTTATAGGGCTGTTAACTGCATATTCTTGTGATAATCCTGCCAAAACAATTACCTCTTTTATCACGCATGTAAATATAGGATATGATAGTATGATGACTAAAAAACAAAGAAACAGGGAATCCACACTAATGTAACTGTCTGTACAAAAAAAATAATAAATTCAAGGCTAATTATCAAAGAAGAAAAAAAGGGAAAAAAATGAAAATTACTAATACATGTGTAACATTACAGTAAATATAAAGCATATTTCTATGAGGAAAATATATTTATACATTATATATTGAATATGTCAAAATCTGTATTACATATGGTACCAACCCTAAACCTACATGTATGTCACCCTTAGGCCAGTGGCCCTTGGGATGATATAGGAGTCTCTGGTTGATACTGCATGCGATACATATTTTGACATGTCATTTTCATTATATTCAGCACATATATTTTAAGGTTTTTATTTGTGTGCTATCTTAGATATATCTACCAGTCCATGTTATAATGTATCGACCATCTCATTTTTTCAAATTAAGAATGTGACTACATTGGGAAAGTATATGACAAATATTTCATGATACTTGAGCCAAACTGTAGTATATGGACCTATTGGTTGCCAAAAAATATTCAAAAGATCTCAGCTGCACATGATACAGATTAATTTGGGGGCTATCATCTAATTTGTATATGGCTCTCAGCATCATGAACTATTTGTTACACATGTTATACATGATTAAACAGAACAATATCAGGCATAAATCAAATGACAGGCATGTGTCGCATACATCTCCTGAAATTAGAGGGAAGGGGGTGCACGAAATCATAATTTTTCACAATGTACTACAAAAACTTCTTTTCTAACTTCATTCTGCATTTAGTTCTATAAACACTCTCCCCTTTTCTCTCCTTCCTAAAATCCTAGATGCACCCCTGAATATATTACTATTTTCTTACAAGTATACTGTAAATTAAAAAAGTTATCATGATTTTTTATCATTTAAAAAAATGACTAAAATGGAAATAACAAAGACTTGCATTAGGTTTGTTATCAGGTCAGCATAATTAGCACAATTTTCAATGGAGATTTGTTACACATTGGATAAAATCAGGGTTTCAATTCTTCCATATACACTCAAGGGCTACTGTTCAAGTGCTTCCATACACAAATGATCATGTGCAGAATTTTTATAAAAATAAATTTTATCAGGGACATGTTTTTTTTCATTCAGTACATATAAATAACCTCACTTTTTGCCAAGCAAAATTTCAGTGTTACAGTGCATCAAAAAATTAAGATGAAAACAACGAAAGCAAAGATAAATGTTCTATTAACATCAGACAACAATTGAAAAATATGTTCCAGAGAGAAGGGCAAAGAATCCAAGTTTGAGTTAAGTTTAAGTTTTTATTCAATTTTGGGTTGTTTTTTCCAAATTTAAAATTTATCTGATACTTGAACACACACCTTTCATTTGGGCATGTTTTCTTTCGAGGCTAGAAATAATCAGGGATACACCAGCAAAGGCAGATAATATGGTAGACCTCAGGTGTGCCATCTCATGCAGTCCCCTTATGCTTGTAAAGTTTTGGCTATTATATGATAAATATTAAAATAACTAGAGCAGTGGCAGATCCAGATGAGGTAGAGGAAAACCTCCTACAGTTTGGGAAGGATTTCCTGAAAATTTACCCTCCCCGTGCAGGTCCGGGTGTTTAAAGAATAGGCCTGCAGCAGCGCTAAGCTTGTCGTAAAAGGCGACTAAATAGCGCTCAGAAATCTTGCTGGGGTTAGGCGCTCTGCCCACAGAGCAACTGGGATGTGTGCCCCAGGTGGTGGAATGGGGTACCCCTAGCGTGTTACATGCTGGGGTTATCAGGCTATGATAAGGGAAACCTGACCGCAAACCACAGTGGTGCACCGTGTTGGGATAGATGCCACGTTCCTGCTGTGGAATTCGATAGTGGGAACCTTTGCACTCCGCCACAGGAGGTTAAATTGTCCAACTATTCCTCCCTCTTTCTAGTGGCAATCAAAATTTGTCGACCATATTATCCTTATGTCCCATCCTTTTTTTTCATTTTATCATCATGTCATGTTCATTTTATCATCCATTTCTTGTTCAGTGTCTGAATATAGCTGAAATATTGCTGCTCGGACGTAAAACCCAAACAATCAATCAATCTTTGAAAATCTACCCCCCATTTTCAAATTTGATTCATGCCTCCTCCCCCGCCACTTGATGAATGCCCTACCTTTCTTAGGTCAGTCACCCCACCCACACACCCCTGAATGTCCCACTGTCCAGTAATACCAAGAAGAAAGGAAAGTTCAAACATGCAATGAAATTGCTGGTTACGTAACTTTGTCTAATATAGAAATTATAGGCTTGGGTCAAGCTTATACAAACTAATTCCATGACAGATCATGTCAATAGATGAACGAGTCACTTTTTAACGCTATTAAGTAACTCACTTCATAATTATGTTCACCATTAATTACATGCCTGGAGCGGGGATAACGGTTAAGGGAGTGAAACGGATGGACAAATTATTATGAATCCTTTAGTCGGATCAAGCGTGCAATGTACATAAATTGCAAGGCGGATCGAGAAATTTTGAAAAGGATGAGGTTCTGGCCATTAAGCACGAAATCAAAACTTACAACAGGAGTTTTCAGCCCAGAACTCTTTTTAAAATTAATTACAGTCCTATGTACCACCTTGGTTCATATATCATTGGGATTTTATTAATGTGACGAACGAGTGAATTATCCGGCATATGAGGTGTGGCACACATAAAATTTGAAACTGACAGATACAAGGTTTATCAATCGAAAATAGAATATGTTTTTATGAGGAATGTGTTATGATCAATTTTATAGAAAACGAAAAACATGTTGTACTTGTATGTCCTTTATATACCAAATTACGCAATGAGTTATTTAACAGAGCTTGTGATATTTGTCTGATATTATACAAGATAATACTTTTATACATTTTGTACCTTTCTTTGATAAACTAATTAAGAAGTTAAATATCTAGTATATGTATAGATTAACAGGTGATTTGAAGGGTTGCAATTTTCTCAATTGACACACGCGAAAACAAACAAATGCATGTATGGCTTAAGGAAAAGAACGTTGGAACAGAAAGTCACAGGACAAAAAGTTAAGTCTTGGTTTTAGTGCAAATTAGGATATAAGTTCTTAAATAATTATATTTTTGGGAATTATCCACAAAATTATGTTATTTTATTAAATTGTATTCAATATTTAATCTGTCATGAATGCATAGAAAAAGATGGTCGAAACAAATAATTATATTTATTTAACGGGGAAAGTTCTATTAGGAAAGATTATGTATTTAGCATTATTTTTAATAGATCGGGGTTTCGATCCCGGGGACACCCTCTGGATCCGCCACTGTGTTATCAAAATTAATCAGAGGTATTGCATTACAGTACACAATCGAATGACAGGTCCGTTAATTAAAATTTAATAAACAGGAAATATGTATCGACCTGTACCCAAGGCTCTTATCAACAAAATTATACATGTGTGCACGTATTACATGTACCATAACAATTCTAGCATTCCATTGAAATGGGTGTTTTTAAATCATGATATATCAGAATGATAAAAAAAAGTTAGGACATTTGAGGGACTTATCACTCCATGGCTATACATGTACACATATACGAGATTGGACATTGTCAGCTTCTGTCACATGGTTTTCAGACTAGCGTTTTGAAATATTAATTACAAATACTATATCAACTTCTACGGATATCTTATATTTAATACACCCCATCGAAGAATAGTTTATTTACCAGGGGCGGATCCAGAGAATTTGGAAATGGGTATTGAAAAAATATGCTATTATCTACTTATTTTTGCCTAACTTTTTCATAGTTTTAGTAAAATTTTCGAACCAGAAGGGCATTTTAAAAATACGAGGCAGTCAAAATTTATATGCATTGTTTGCTTTATTCATAAACTGTGGGCATACAACCAAACTTTTCATACTATCAATACCTAAAAATTTTAATATTGATATACCCTATTATAAAATACTCCCATTTGACGTCCATCCACACATATACACATTTTGACCATCTAACGTACTTAGAATTCGGAGTCCTTGGTACTACTATCTCATATTAAGCATTAATCTCCTGACTTTTCCTAATATTCCTCGTTGCTCATACTGACATTTTATCTATCAATTTATAAAGAAATTGAATATATTATTAAAACTAATTACAGGTTTATGATACATTGTAGTGCCGGTTTTATTTTATAAAATGTCAAAATAGTTCAAAAACTAAGAAAAAAACAACAACAACAAACAAACAAAAATGGAACGTCCGCGAGAGACCCGATATTGACAAAACTATCAACGTAAAATCAAGGCATGATTCATGATTCAGGTATGTAATAACTAAGAAGAAAACGACAATTTATTTGGTAAGGATATTGACAATTTAGAAAAGCTTCTTGAGTAATTGGTTTATGTAACCTTGCAACCATGTTAATCTAGACAAAAATGTATGAATTTAGTGGTCAAAACAAAACAAGCAATCTCTTTAAGATAGCCAATGGCAATGGATTTTGTTAATTATTTTAAGAAGAGTAGGCATCACATGTAAATGTGATTATTATTACTGTTGACGAACTCCGGAGGGAGATAATTGGGTGTGCAGACATTTCAGCTAGTGGACCTTATAGTCTACAGGTTTTTTTTAGCATGGCCTTGGATTTTTCGGGCAATGGCCGTTTCGTCTGAAAATATGTAACTTTTGTGCTATTTGCTATTCTTTGCATATAAAATTTATTCAGTATTTGGTTTTTAATTTAGATTTCAAATAAGGCAAATTTATAACCCATTTTAAAACTGCACACAATTTTTCTTCAGAACAAACTTACATTAGAAATTTAAAACAAAATTACTGGTAGATAAAGGATTCGTTACACACTTAGTGTCAAATTTTAATTGTGAATATAAAAAAGGTTTTAAAGTTTGAAAAGAAATGATTTTTTTTGTGTGGAAAATAACTAGATAATGAGTAATAAATGGTTTCAATGATTGATGAACTACAGTGCATATGTACTATCATGTTTGGACAGTACTTTTTATTACACTTCATTGTCAGTTTAATGAAGCAATGTATCAACCATGGTCATTATTTTATTTTAAATGATAAACATACGTCTATTCTAAATCATCGCTGAAACATCCACCTTTTTCAAAGTTTCCTGTTCAAAACGTACAAGGCCTAAATTTCCTAGGCCGAAAAGTCGACTGGCTGAAATGTCCTACATTCAATAATTGAACTGAACGGTTTTTAAAAATATAATTTAGTATCATTGGAAGTAAAGATCATGGTTCTTTAATGTAAGCTAGCATTCTAGTTTTTACTTAATATATCATATTTTGTTGACATTTCTGCCAATTTTCATGCGATAGAAATCAGTAATAATCATCTAGGCATCTTTCTTTAAAGTTGTGTACTGCATGGGCTTTTTGCCTTTCTGGTGACGGTGTTATGGCTGAATAAAAGATGAATATTATTTTTATTCATAATTTTAAATCTGTGTTCGTCAGTTATTAAAATGTCTGTCAGTTTGTCGATCCACCATTCTGTCCTAGGTAGAAGTTCTTTATTACTTTGGTTCAATGTTTAATGTATAAGTTTAATTGATAGAAAAATACAGTTATTTTGTTACATTTTATGTAAAATATAAATTTTGAAACTGTGGTACTAGTGTACTTAGAATAATTACTATTTTCTTTTTGTTATTTAGGATATTACCATGTTGCAACCATTTGTTTACATTTGCCTGACTATCAGTATACTTTGTAAGTGCATATCTGTTCAATGGATTTGGTGAAACTTGCTTGCAATTTTATGCTTAAGGCGGGAGATAATCTAACAAAAGAGTTTGACATGCATAAGTTACCAAACCAAGTTACCAATGCCATTGACATTCATAGAGATTGCTCACAGTTTGAGGTATTTTAAATAAAAATGCAAGCACGGATTTTGAAACAAGTATATTATATGCTGAAGACATGTGAGTCATATTTTAGCTGGTATTACAATTTATAATTATCTTGTTCTTATATCTATGTGAATATTTAACAATACCTGTAAAATATTTCTCTTCTCTCAACAGGGTCTCAAAGATTCACAGATTTTTGTGACTGTGGCCTTGTTCTATTCAACAAGCTCCGTCTGTCTAGTGAGAGTAGAGACTGGAACATTTAGGTATGTCGATTTGTACATACATTGTAACTGGTTAATTAACATTATTACCATATTTCTAAACTTCCATGTACATGGAAATTATTGAAAAATTTGGCTATGATAATGATTGTTGTTGTTAAAAATCTTAACTTTTATATATATTGCTTTTTTTCAATGTTAATGATGCTTTTAAGATTTGTATATATTTAAATACATCCACCTTGAAGATATAATGGTGTGTATTTACATTTTCTACTTTGTTGTTTTAGAATTTCAAGCATTCAGATGCTGTACTTGTTCTTATTTTTTTCCAGTAAACATGGTGCATTTTTATTAGAACATCCCATTTTTTCCTCCCCTGTGCAGGTCCGGGTGTTAAAAGAATAGGCCCGCAACAGCTCTAAGCTTGTCGTAAAAAGTGACTAAATAGTGCTCTGAAACCTAGCCGGGGGTTGTCCACAGAGCAACTGGAATGTGTGCCCAAGGTGATGGCATAGGGTATCCCTGGCGTGTTACATGCTGGGGTTGTCAGGCTACAATACGGAAAACCTGTCACGTGCCTCGCACGTTAAAGAACCATGCTGTGGTATTTGATAGGAGTAGGAACCTTTGCGCTCTGCCACAGAAGGCTAAATTTCCCAACCTTACCCTTCCCATTTTTGCTAGTGACAATCAAAATTTTTCGACCCTATTATCCTTAAGTCCCATCCTGTTTTTTTTCAATTCATCATCATTTCATGTTCATTTTATTATCCACTTCATGTTCATCGTCTGAATATAGCTGAAATATTGCTGCTCGGACGTTAAAACCCCAACAATCAATCAATCAATCCCATTTTTGAAAGGTGAATTAAAGTTTTTTTTTATCTCCAAAATCAATTTACTATTGAAAGATGATCAGTATTTCAAATCAAAGTAATTATTATGATAAATTGTACATGTATGTAATTTGAGGAGGATTGTAACTACATGTATAGTCATATTTTCCATTCAGGTTCAAACCAATGGACGAGTTTGGATTTGACATCACACAGATACAGGATGTGAAGTGGCATGCTGATGAATAATATTTTTAGATTATTGGAATAATTTCCTATAAAGGGTAGCAAACTTTGGTACAAATGTAAGTGAGACTAAATGTCCATATATAACTAACTTTTTTAAAAAGATAACAAAGCACAGCAGTATTTATATGCCATCTTTTAATTAAAATACTCAGTCATGTACCATGTATACTGTCTATATTAATATTACACAATAAATTTATTCTTAAATATCACAAAATTAAAAGAAATATATAAACTATCTACAAAATGCCAGGAAGATACATACCAGTAGAAATGGGATAACTTGTCAAGGTGTCGTTGATTATTCCAAGCATTAATTTTTTTTACATTCGGTTTATGAAGATTTTTCATGGAAATTACCACTGTGATTCATGAATGAAATATGCTAACTTTAATATTTAGAAGTCATATCTCAATTAATATAACTGATATTCTGATTGGACCAGAGAAAGGGTTAAATTGAAATTCACTAGAACAACATAGATATATCAGTAATGTACTTATTTTAGGTTGCTCCTTGTTAAAAATGTCTCGTTTCTGAAGCTTGACAAATCATTGAACAATCTTACACTGTTACTATGGTAAAAGTAGATACAGACTTCTGAACAGTTTTGAAAAAAATGCATGATATGCCTCATTGTTCATATTCTAAGGTAAATTTTTTTCAGGGTTACCGAAAGCAAATCTTAGTTACATGAAGATCAAGATATCAGTCGTATACATGATTATTCATTCAAAGACTGTTTCTTTGGACTACTTAGGCAAAAGAATTGTGCAGACCAGATACATGTACCATGTGATATGCTTTAGTTCAAGATCCTGTGTAAGATTCATCAGTAGATAGTTACATTACCTGATCACAGATATTTCTAAAACTTTGTTTGTGATTGTACTAGTACCAACAGGACAGATTTATTTCATTGTGAAAATTGTTCATTATTTAAGACAAGAAAAAGACCTGTTTGAAGACATACCAATGAAATACAGTAGTAAGTTATCACTGAAAAAGAAAATGCTCTTATGTGTGGTGATTTTTATACCTTTGATATCATTTTTTTTCCAAATTGTTTTGTTGTAGATATTACATAAACAGTAAAACTACTGGTCGAAGAAATAATACACATAAGACAAAAATTGTTTGTTTCAATTTCTTGCAAAATGTTCTTGTATTTGTTAATTTTTCAAAACTCATGATGAGGTTTATTGCATTTCTTTTTAAAACAGTATAAGAATTGAAGATATTATCAATTTGTGATATTTTAAAAGAAGATCTGTAATATTTCATCAAATTATCTCCCCTTTTCTTAATGCAACAAAATTACCTCCCTTGGTTAAAACAAATTTATCTAAAGAAATCAAATGTTATAAATTTGTAATTCTGAAATTAAAAAATGTATTTTTTAGAATGATTAATAAAACTTATCAGATTTTCCCATGGAAAGAGTTCCTATGGGAAAAGTAAATCATCCCATGGGAAAACAAGTTCCCATTGGAAGTTTACACTTTCCATGCAAAATGTAGATTTCCCATGGGAAATATGTGATTTTCCCATATGAACTCCAAATTTTCCAATGGAAAAAGTAATTTTCCCATGGGAAATCTTATTTAAATCCTTAATAACTTTTCTTGATAGTTTATTTTTCATCTCTTTGCATGTCAGGTATGCTTAGGCTACTAAAGTACTACATGATCAGCAAAAACAAAATTCTTCTACATTTTCTTTAAGCATGTCAAATTTGCCATTTCCGGAATGGTAAATTTGTCCCGCAGAGTTTAAGGTTGTCTTATTCGGTGGAAAATCTCTCTTTAAATGCAAAAAAAAATGGTTAACAAGGAGAATAGCACTTGAGTAATATTATTTTAGCTCTGTGTTACATTACTTATTCAAAACAAGTCTGACAGAAACTCACTTTTTGTCAAAATTTGCTGATATACTCTATGTTGTCTTACAAAAATGTACCACAATTAAGGTACATTTTTAACCCTTAGGTAGTCGGTAGAAAGGGAGATCGTTTAAAGTAATCCCATAAACATCAACATTTCAGAATTTTTTTGCAGTTTCTTACATTCAATTAAAATACTTACATTCAAATTTTTGCTCGTTCAAACCGAGATATCCTCTATACTTATCGAACTCATACCAGCACTCGTAATCCGCATTCACGTCGTTTTCATTAAAATTGTTAATTGCCAACACGGACTCCCGACTACCCTCCAACAAATTTTCAATATATTTAGTTTTATTGGTCGATGCTCCATTCATAGCCACTAAAATAAATGTTCCTCCCGTGCTTTTCATCCACTTCCGGTTTGAGTCACAACATGGCGTTTGTGGTGGTATAGTGCAGACTAGATGTACAGTAGTACCAAATACGACCGTCTTCTCCCTCAAGGTCCAAAATATTTCACCTATATAATAAGAAAGCATTCACGTGTATATTTAACGCCAATTTTTAGTATCAATATGTCAATGTACAAATTAACAAATACTATCTTCCAATCTAGTGACATTTTGTATTTTTCCATAAACATGTTACTTGAATTTTCATAGAAGAGGGTCTTTTAGGTAAAAAGGTAACAAGAGAAACTATATTGACTTAGTTGGGAAAAATATTGAAAAGGCCATGTATTATTTGTCAATTACACATTTGTATTTATTCAATAATTTCTTCATTGTTTTTTATCAGTATATTTTACTTGATGTCACAATAAAGTTTAAATCACTCCGATAACAATGTCATTAAAATGAATCAAGCCGTCAATACTAGCCCACACGGAAGCTAGCCGTCAATAATATTCACGAGCGGTGCGTTCAAAATTTGAATCGAATTATTTATGTAGTAAAAACGATATATAGGATTACTAGGGGCGGGAATGGGTCTAGACATTTTGAAAAAGACGGTTCTAAATGTGTTTTCGCAAAGGGTGGTGGTTCTTTTTTGCTCATTTTTGCCTAAATTTTAACAATTAAAAAATCGAATATTAGCACAATTTTCCAACAAACAAGAGGCTCCCAGGTGCCTGAATCACTCACCTATTTAAGTTTGTGTTTCAATGGCAATAAATCTAACAAGGAGTTGTCCAACAATTTTGACTCAAGAAGACATTGGTAGGACTTATCATAAGGATCATTTCAGAAATTGAAAGTTTCTTTTTTTCTATTATTTTAAGATATTGCTGAAAACTGTTAAAAAAACGTCATTTCTCATATTCCAAAGGCAATATCACTTACAAGGGGTCGCCTGACAACTTTGGTCCCCGAAGACTTTTGAAGGCTTTATAATAAGGATCATGTCAGCAATTTAAAGAGTTTGGCTAAACCTAATGGTTTCGGAGATGTATTCCAAAAACTACTGTTTGACTCCTAAATTTTATTTTTACATGTAGTAACGGCAGCCATGTTTTTTTTCGGGGGATCAGTATTCACTACATCAGTTCTATGCAAGATACCTCAAAGAACATTCATAACAAGTTTTGTTCCAATTGGTCAAGTTAGAGGAGAAGAGTTATGAAAAAAATGTGGACGACGACGACGGACGCCAAATGATGGCGGGCAGGTGAGCTAAAAGAGGGGTCGGATCCCGTTCCTTGGATCCAAAACTGACTATAAGATGTTGTTTTCTCGCGTTTTGATAACTCACCGTAATACATATTTTAATAATATTTTAAAAATGCTTATTAATTAACAAAGTTCTGTTAAGAATTTTATAATCAACTGTGCAATCTAATACCGCTTGTTAAGAATTATTTTTTTTGCTAAATCATCCTTCCATGCTCTCGTTTAGTATGTGAAATTGGCAACATTAGGAATCTATATTGATACAAAATGTATGCATTGACGTAATACATGTATTACTACACAATGTACATGTAAATTGTATCGGTGCTATCGGTGCTACATATTGTCCATATGAGATACATGGATAAATATATGCAACCGGCGTTTTAAACATGGTCTGGTAATCAAGTTTTCGCAAGTTTTCCGATATTTTTTTTTATTTTTCCGAGCTTTTGACACAATGCACGAGAAGAATCAAACTCGTTCAGACGACAAAGAGAACTTGTATTATACGTAATTAAATTCAACATCCATATAGAACATGTAGAAAGCGGTAACTTGTAAATTTGTTTATTTGATAGTCCATTCGTAACAATCACATGTCTAATATTTATGAACTAATGTTAATTCGTTTTAATTACTAGGACAATTGGAACTTCAACAGTGATTGGCCCTTGATTATGTTCTTAACTGTTTTATAAACAATTTTTATTTTTTTAAGCTCGTACTTTCAACTAAAAAATCGATATATGGTGTAATAAAACTCTATTTTGAAAGAGCACAGAGTAATCAAAGTTATTTATCATTATTCAATTAAAAATCTAATACATATCCTTAATCATTACTGCATCATCCAAACCAACTATATTTACTTATATCTACAAACCCTAAAGGTTTGTCTTATTCTTTCCCAGCAGAGATTTCCCTGTACCTCGAATACAATCCCTATCTAAAACAACGTTTTAAAAGGAAATTTGACACTTTCTAGTTGGATGTTCGGCTAAATAAAACATGTATCTTATTTCAATAGAAAGATCAATCGACACCAATACAATGTGATAAGTAATTAAAGTTAAATCGTTCATTGTAGGTATTTAGAAATATGTAACATGTAAAGATCACATGTATAGAATGTCAAAAACGTAAAAAGAACTTTTCTCGACAAAAGTTGACTCCATATGGCTAAAAACCACTAATTCCACTTTCCATAGGCTTCTATGCTAATTTCACAATATTCAATGGCTTCTCTGGACTTTATCTTAACTTTAATAAGCAGAGGACTATATATCAGCATGATTCTACATATGTCAGCTCACAATCCTCAGAATGGCATGTGGGGTTAGCAGACTTGCAGTGCAGTACTGGTCACCGGAAGTGAAGGGTCTATAAATAGCATGGGAAATCCCAGTGTTTTCACAAGATAGGGGTATACTTAAAAATCATTATGGAGATTAGGCTTCACATCACAAGAAGCAAAATGCACCTATAAAATGTACAGAAATGTTTTTCCTTTCAGAAACCGTTTAAATTTTTTAAATAAGATGAGAACTTTTTTCACAGCACTATGAGGAACAGGGGTAATTTCTGCGTAGGTCTATTATTGCGTACCAAATGCTCATTGGTTGAATTGGTGGTCTGTAACCATAATCACTGAACAAAATTGCCTCTAAAAATGGTTGCATTTTAGTGCATTTTCAATGATTAAGAGATAATAAGACACCGTATACTATTCCAATGTATACCTACATATTCTGTACAGAATAACAAATAAAACAAACACAACGTCCTCGATTGGATCTGCAATATGAACTTTGGAAAATGAGTTTGAAGTTGCATATTTTCACATAATTATCTAAACTATCATTACACTAAAACTGTAAAATACGAAATTACTTCCTGGACACACCTGTCCTGTTTCCGAACTGTTGGAACGGAAAGGTTGAAAGTTATCCGAAGTAACATTCTTTTTTTTACACAATCAATATTTTAAATGCTTTTTAAGCAAATAGATAACAGTTTGACTTTTTTTTTAATTCAATAACTGAGCGCCCAACATGTTTCCCAATACCTACAATGAACGATTTAACTTATGGAGGAACATTTGATTTTTAGGGGGGTGGGGGCTAGGATTGTATTTGAAAAAAAATCATTAGGTTAAAAAAGAAGCAGGATGCATCTGTTGACAAAACTCAGAATACGCTTTTCTTGTAAATACTTTAATGTAACAATTATTTGTTATTTGTATCATAAAAAAGCCAGGACAGACTGGAAATAAAAAATAAAAAGCAAAGATAGTCGTAACACCACTAAAAACATGTCCAGGACAAAACATTTGATAATCAAATGGTTACTCCATTAAATTACCTATCGAAGTGTATTGGGTTCGATTGATCTTTGAACCCCCTCTTACTAATGCAAAATAGCAGAAAACTCTACCACTTTTCAGTTAAAAAAGAATGTTATACAAAAACTACATTGATTTATCTTTCCATGACATACATTGTATAATATAACCGTATACCCTCTAAGCCCATTAAAGTTCTGAAAAAACCTTAGCCTGGACGGCTATATGTATGAACTGCACTATATGTATGAAACAGAAAACGTCTAGATAACAGCAGAAGAATATCTAAAATATCTAGTGATTCTTCGGAAACTTTAAAGAAGTTTGATTGGTCCTATTAAGAGAATTACAAAATTTAGCAAAAGTAACTCCTGTCAATTCTGGATCAACTTCGAAATCGGTAGCTGGGACCAAGGTCCATCAGTCTATCTTGGGACTGGGATGATATTTTAGGCCTACTCAAGGAATATCGATTCCCAAATATTGGGAATTTCAATATTTTCCAATATTTCAAATAGAATGGGAAATGATAGTCCAAGAAAAGGCCTAAAATTCCAGTCTGGTCCCAAGATGGATTAATGGACCTTGGTCCCTAAGGCTGACTTCGAACTTGGTACATAAATGTAATTGGCAAGAGGCCCCCTTTTTAACATATTTTTCAACGAAAGAGGAAGATATGGAAATTTCCATAACTTTGGGAAATGATATCCTTAGAGTAGGCCTAAAATCCCATTCCGGTCCCAAGATGGACTAATTGACATTGGTCCCCAGGTTAACTTCGATATTGGTATATTTTTTCAAACTTTTTGACGTTCACTGGTAGACGTGTGGCTCAATCTAACTACACTAAGAACTGGTTAGGGGGGAAGCTCGAATTTGAATATATATAAATTATTAAAGTAACCCATTTTGTTAATTTTACTGTAAGAAAGATCGTACAACAGTCGTTATAATATCTTCGAAAGAAAAATTCTTCACGAACATATACCTTCTATTTCGTCATGCACAAGTTTGCTATCAAATTCGTATCCCTTTGTTTATTATCGCTATCAATACAACGAAAAGAAAACTGTTCCATTTATACATGTACATGTATATTCCAAAATACTTGAATAGACTAAGTAGTAACTATACAACATAATATACGTTTATATTATTACAATCTAAGGCTTGCTTTAATTATAACAAGTTCACAAAACACATTCTATTAAAAACTAGAATTCGTTCACAACGGCTAGACGAATTATATGCCGTCTGAGGCATGAGAAGTTCAAAGAGAAAGAATGATTGATTGATTGATTGTTGGGGTTTAACGCCCAAGCAATATTTCAGCTATATTCAGACAATGAACATGGAATGGATGATAAAATGAACATGAAATGATGATGAAATGAAAAAAAAGGGATAGGACACAAGGAAAATAGGTTCGACAAATTTTGATTGCCACTAGAAAAAGGGAGGGATGGGTAAAGTCGGGCAATTTAGCCTCCTGTGGCGGAGCCCTAAGGTTCCTACTCCGGGAGAATACCACAATAGGGTTCTTTAACGTGCGAGGAAGGTGGCATCTTTCCCAACACGGTGCACCACTATGGTTAGCGGTCAGGTTTTCCGTATTACAGCCTGACAACCCCAGCATGTAACACACCAGGGGTACCCCATTCCACCACCTGGGGTACACAACCCAGCTGCTCTGTAGGCAGAGCGTCCTAGCCCCGGCTATGGTTTTGAACATTATTTAGTCGCCTTTTACGGCAAGCTTAGCGCTGCTGCAGGCCTATTCTTTTGACAACCGGACCTGCACGGGGCAAAAGAGAAAGAATAGAACCCTTCCAGTTTGCCAACTTCTATATGATTCAACTCAATTCAATACCTTAATTCCTCCTGGAATTTCGTACAAAGTAAACTGAACAGAGTTAACTTTAAATTTGTTTTATGATTGCAAATAACGCCCACAATTTAACATGTTTATTTGAAATGCCTTAATAGTTTAATTTGCAAGTATTTTTTTCTTCTATGACACGGAAACAGTAATTAAATCAAGCCGGTACTATTTTAATACATTTTTTTTAAATTGCAAAGTGTATGAAACATGAAAATTTTACAAATTATTCAAAATTCTTGCAACATCATATACAGGTAGTATATTTATATCATTGTGAAATAATGTTTCTGTTTTAAATTTCCATGAAACTTTAAAGTTATTATCATAAGTGACAATGATTTTGCTATTAGCAAAATGACCTGAAAGGGAGGTAATATTAACGAATTAATTTATTATACTTCCCTGCGTTGAAGTATTTTTTGTTAATTATTATTATAATCCTAGACTAATACAATTTTGGATACTTATTTTTTTAAGCTTAATATATTAATCATGTTAATTTTCAATCTTATCCTGAGTAGGGCGGATCCAGGGTTTTAGATTGGGGGGCACACAGTAAAGATTTTTTGTGTTAAATTTTTGAGTTGAAATATTCTTCTAGAGTGGGTGCAACGTAGATATCTTCTGTGGTAAAATTAGCGAGCAATTACATGTAGTTTCAACCTAAAACCGCGTAAATCTGCCCCTGACAACCCATGCTTTGCAAATTTTATGGGGGCGCACGCCCGCCACGCCCCCGCCTGACTCCGCCCATAATGAGGACTAGACGATATACCTGTGTGGGTAAAATTTTAAGTGTATAATGATATAAGTAACTGCGTATTCGATAAGGTAAATTATTCCACTGAATTTATTTGTCATATATTTCTTAAAATATTACACCTTAAGTGCGTCAGAGTATACAAATATACGTTGTATCATTATTGTATTTATCTGTACTCAAAACATAAAGAATAGCTTAAATCAAATTTGCGAATTTCAAAATCTGAAAAAAAAATATGTTGTATGAACGCACCCAAATCTCATGAATATTATTGATGGCTAGAGTCCATGCGGGCTGGTATCGACGGCTAGCTTCACACTTGTGTGTATACAAATCGCCAAAAAATATCAAATTCGCCTAAATGTCGACATGAAACTGAAACCTTGTGCCTTTCGAAATAAACGATCCGTAGTTAAAACATTGAAATGCACGAATAAAGACCTAATATTTTTAAATGTTGTCTACCATTTTGTGATTAACCCCTTTCGATAGATTCATACATGTATACTAGATAGTGTAGAAGCACGCCAGTATCCTGACAAACAGGACCAGAGCTGACACATTGAACCCGGAACCAATAAAATGGGTGGTGAACAAGGTACATGTGTAGGTTCAGGAACTTTTTCCACAGAAGGAAAGCGATAAATTTAAGAATAAGTAAGAGAGTTGAATAATATTGTAGTGAGCAAGTCACTTTGTTAATTCATTTTCGATGCGTTCAGCATCTAAAAGCAGTCGAAAGCAAATATACATATAGCCAAGGTCAAATCGATTTCAATGTCACATTGAAGGTGAAAAGAAAGTTTAATATCTTTTTTTACAAGGATTATTTACTTCTTTCGGGAAACTAGATATATTTATTTAGGAGTACATTTACTTTTCCATTCTTAACGGAGTGCGTTTCATGTGTCAAAGACGTAAATCCATACGATGTATATGATACAATGTCATTAGCTTAATACGAAGATATACATGATCACAACAGTATTACTTTTCATATTACTTTCATTTCAGAAAACAACACGAAGACGCATATTATCATGTGCAGTTTGTAAAGACAACAGTTGTCATGCCCCGTCTTCGGGCATTAGATTTCACTAATATTCGTACGTACATGCACATGTACGTCTGAATAGTAAATTTTCCTCAGCAAAATCGTGGATGGAGCAATGAAAACAGATCATATAAAACATTATTTCACATTTATAATACACATACAGGCACAAGAAGTAATGAAGTGTACTTATTCAAATGTCTATGACTGGGTCGCATACCAAATACATGTATCTGTTTAACATGCGTCTGTTTTAATCTGAGTGTACATTTGAAGTGCTTCGTAAAGATTCATTTAAAAAAAATGTTTTAACTCTTAGGATGACTGGATGCGACCTCCGTGACTTCATAAATACAAACGTAGTCAGTTTATGGGCAAACTCCACTACACTGTAAAAAAGTAAAATAAAAAAAAAAACAAAACAAAAAAACCAAAAAAAACCAAAAAAACAAAAAAAAAAAACAAAACAAAACAAAAGAGTTGCTTACCAGAGACAAACGTTGATATCAATAATGCTACATGAATGTGAACAAACATTTGTTCAAAGTGATGGTCACTACCTCAAACATGGCTATATGAATTCCTGAAAAAAAAAAAATTACAAAAAAAAAAGAATACAGGTGTGAAAAGATATAAAATATATCGTTCTGTAGATATATGAAAACATGACAAAATATAAGAGTTTCTTTTTATTATTCGAAAGCGTTCTTAACCAGCCAATAGTTCAAGTGTAAGATCAAAGCTATTCAGAGCATTAAAGAGAACATTTCTGTAATAATATCATACAACTTGCGCTTAAAGAGAATATTCTCTCAATCTTCAACTGGATATACACATGAACAAGTTAAACCCTTCATAATATTTAAAAGATAAAGACGACAGGTAGGCGTTCAATAAGCTCACATGAATCAGCTTTGAAATTAGATGTTAATATCTTGCTAGAATTCTAACAATTAGGCTTCTGGAACAGGATTATGTTGCTACAAGATCGAAGTCATCACTACTGAAGTTTTATGGTCGACATCATGAACTCGTGGATCGTTACGGTGTATCCATCTGCGCCATGAAAACTGATTTATTCAACGTGCCATAGTTTTCCTTTCCTCTTTCGTAAACTCGGCGTGTGTTTCTAGAAAAGCAGTGGACGCTTACCCTACCGGTGCACCTGGTCCATTCTCCAAGTTTTTAGTGGAGTCCTAGTTGCTCATTTGCTTTTGTTACTTTGTATGTATGATTTTAGTTACCTTATGTGCTTTGTTGTGTATGTCTGTTTTCCATGTCTGGTCTTTGTCCCTTGATTACATTCTTTTGATTACCGCTATAACATTGGTTCCCTTGATTATTCTTGCGACAGGATACACAATGAAATAACTAATTAATTTGTTTTTAGGTCTACAGTTTATTAGCATGACTGGAACCAGACTGAAATTTTGTCAAGGTCTATATATATTCATTACTTCTTTAATCGCAAGTGGAGATTCTAGTAAAACTAAAAAAGAATCATCAGCAATGTCATATATTTATTTATGCATTACATATACATGCATGTTATTTACTATTTAGACTGAAATAAGCATAGCATTCACGACTAAAATTCAAAGCATGAAAAATGTCTCCCTTTAAAAATGAATTTTAGTAAGTTAAATGAAAATATACAAAAATAAATTACTTACAAAATGTCAAAAACGTTCACTATTTGCTTTACATTTTAAATCCTTAATCTATTGTTTAAAAATCAAAAAGCAGTATTTGGTATGACTTACATTGTAACTGTATAACTCTTTCTTTATGGCCAGTGTTCTAGATAAAGGATCTTTTATATTAATATTTTGTTTGTTCCGTAATACGTATATTTTTTATGCGGGTTACGTCGTTGATTCACTTTTTCGTAATATCTTGAATGGTTCCGGCATTTCAAAACTCACATGTTTTGCGTATTTTCAGCCGGTGGTTACAGGAGTTCGGAATTCTCGGACTTTTACGTGACTTTTGAAGTAAAATCAGACTTCCGAACGGTATTTTGTGAAAAACCATGCTGTCACATTGGGGGGGGGGGGGGGTCGTCTGAATTTGAGTTTCGTGTACTCACATATGGACATATATTCCACCAAAAAGTAAGTGACACATTAAGGTGAATACAAATGAACCTGAAAATCGTAGTTTGAGATAATTCCAAACCTTCTACAAAAAACACCAAACTATTTAAAATTTTCTCCATTGTGTTTTTATATCAGCAGCTTGCTTATGAACTTCGGCATATTTGTCGCTAAATTAATGTTTTATTTGAGTATATTTTTTTCATTTCGAACATGACAGTTTGTTTTTATTTCAATTGTTTGCTATATTTTCTTGTTTTTATATTTTTATATATCAAAAAATTGATTAGCAAAACGAACGAACATTAATGATATGCATTCATTATTGTTTACAGTGCCGCCATGATGAAAATACAAATATTTTATTTAGCTCGAACACAGTTACAATAATGAAGAATTATGATAAATAACGTAAGTGTTTATCATATACCATATATATATATGTATTTGTTAATTATAATTTGTCTAAATCATGTGCTGTAGTCTAAGTAAATGTGTGCAGTATAAATTACAGGAGATATGGTACACAAGAAACTTTCTTAAGCCTTACATGTGTACTGACTACTGTATACATGTTCCATAGTCCATACAAACATTTTTATAAAGACATGAAGAGTTGTCGTTGAGTCAATGACTGTTGATTTTCATTTAAATGAAACAGTCTATGATACAAACTTGTTGAACATGATGAGGGTAACACAAACAAAACCTTACAAGAATCTGTTATACAGTACCCCATATTTCATTTTTGAGAACAAAAATAAATTCATGTACAAGGTCAAGGAAACTCCAGTGAAACAAGTATTGCTGAACAGTTGACCAAGAGCAAAAAGCAATATTTAATGTTCCAATGTATTGTACATGTAAGTCATATGAGAACATTTCATACATAACTTGAAGTAAACTACATGAATTATATGATTTGGAAATTAATGTAAACATTAACATATACATTTGTATGACCTTGTATATGACACAATTTTCAATTTTTTAAGAAGTTTATCGTGCTATTTTTTTTTTACTTTTTTAATAGATCCATAAATACAAGCTGTTGACTTACATTATATATCAGCAACTAAGGATAATGAACTAGTTTTATCAGTCATCAGATTTCTTTTGCACAGAATGTTGTCATGAACATGTACAATTATACCATAGTCATCACAGTATGATAAAAGTCTATCCATGTTGATTTTCAGTATCTCTTTCCATATTAAAAGAAAATATGTTTTGATATTTTCCAGAAAATTTTGGATGCAGCCGTCATGTTGACGTACCAATGATACAAGTTACCAGACAAATCATGCATAACAGGAAGCTCTGTTCAAATGAAGTATGATAAATAGATTGTGTAGGTATTTGAGGTTCAGTATACAATATTTTTATGCCTTTAAAAAAAAAAATTAATATTGATTTGGGGTGTTCCAAAGGTAGGACCCACCTCTTTTGTTGGGAAATGTTGGAAGTAATGTGGAAAATTTCTGCAAAAATGAGGAAATTATTATATTGGACCCCCACTTTCAAAGTTTTTTGATTGTTCACTAGAAACTCTCATTAGTCAATTTATTTTTATTATTTCTACATGTGTAATGTAGATAGATCCCATATGTGTTTATCGCTTAAAATGTAGCACTACAGTTCCCATGACACTTAAATGAAGGTTGTAACATAGACATAATATTTTAGCATAATGGGATGTTTTGTTTGAAGAAAAGAAAACATCCAATGATCCATATAATGTAGGGTTTACTTAAATAGAGGTCTACTTCAATACAGGATTCATGAATCACAATAACTTTGAATATGAGTATTATGTATATTTATTACTGATTTTTATACTTCCAGGTCATCCATGGCATATATATGACTGAAAAGAATTCATACACGTATAATTTAGATGATCTTCAATGCTGCTTAAATCTCTGCTTGCACTGTAATGAAAGCTGATATGAAGCTGAAGTTTGAAAATAAATATTTTCAAAATCATATTTCTTATTCAAATGTACAAGGTTTAAATGTGTTGTGCTTCAAAGGTAAAAGTCACTTTCATACATGTATACAATAACAGCCATGTACACTTCTTGACAGTACCATCCTGGAATACAACCTAGAATCCCTTGCATTTTTAACCCTTAACCCTTTGTCACTCTATCAACTGAGCTAAAAAATTCCTTCATTGTTTTCTGTAGATTAGGTTGATTATGGTCTTTTGTAAATAGTTTTACTTTATTTGTTTTTGGGCCTTTTTATAGATTGCTTAATGGTATGTGGTTTGCCCATTATTGATATCCATGTGGTGATTTCACTTGTACAAGCTTAATCGTTACTTGCTTTGTTTTTTGAATGACTATCTCATTGGCAAACATAAATGGTACATGTATTTAAGTTTTCTAGTTATGACTAGCGAGTGCTAAATCTTTCACTACTTCTCGAACAAGTAATTTTGTGTAACAACTATTTGGCTAAGCAACTGTTGATTCTGTGAGGTAGCACTATGAAACCGCCTCAAAATGTCATAATAGTGGAGTAGTATAAAGCAGGATCATTTCATACAGTAAAACATTCTTGTCCTGAAATGCAAGAAATAATTGCAGTATGCATTGAAACCACAACCAATCAATGAAAAAAAAAACCAAATTCCATGGGTAAATAGAATGAAATATAAACATTCACAGACATTAAACATTTGGAAAAAGAAGAGATTTATTGTTGAATTTTGAGCCAATCATAATCATGCCATGTACTTGTACCTATAATTTACACTGAATTGATCTGAATTCATGGTTTCCTTGTATAAACTCTACAAGACTGGTAAGTTGTGATTTTTTTTGTTCACAAGTTAAGAGAGATAATCATACCATAAGCTCATGATGCACCTGTTTAATAGGACATCTTATCGAATGATAATTATTAGTCAACTGTGCTGGTAATACCTGTTCATTGATCAGAGGGGGTTGGCACACCTCCTTTTTACCAGAAAATTAGTCATTTTCATGTGTAAAATTGACAAAACATGGAAAATAATGTGTTAGCATCACCATCACTTTGGCTTGCACCCCTCCTTTTCAAAGTGTCTGGAGCGGTCCCTGTTCACTAATCTGTGAATAGCTTTCATCATATTTTGCTTTAACCGTCTAGCATGAAACAAGTTGCCTGTTTTGAAACTATTTTAATATTCTCCATAAAAGCAATAAAGAAATATATAAAAAAAACCAATACAATGCTTAGGTAGCAAACCATATTATACTCCAGCAATGCTAAAGGTTGTCTGGCAAGCTATTTTCTGACTTGGTGCCATCCTAGGGTATAGAGGAACGGAATTCTAACCTCTTACATTGTAGGAGTAACAGGGACGGATCCAGGATTTTAGATAGGGGCGCACAGTAAAAATTCTGCCGGGCGGAGCGAGGTGACACAAATTTTGAGGTTAAATTTTTGAAACATTATAGAGTGGTACAATTTTGATATCTTTTGTGGTAAAATTAGCGAGAAATTTTAAGTTTCAACTTGAAACCGCCTAAATCTACCCATGACAACCCATGCTTTGCAAATTTTAGGGGGCACACTCCCCCACCAGAATACGCCTCCGAGTAACCATGTTGATTTTTATGAGTGGGGTCGGGGCTAGGATCACATTTGAAATAGAAAGGCAGGTCAATGATATATGATTTTATATAAATACAAAGATGCTATAGGCGAAAAAAAAGGTTCTGGTTTGAATATTACATAAAAAGATCCTGGACACAAAATTTGACTATATAGTCCCCTTTTTCCCCTTACGATTCAAATGGATATAGGAATGTATCATTATTTACCTGGGAGGGGGGACTGGTCATTTTGAAATCCTATAAAATTTTCTTGACCCCCCATGATATTTTCTTATCCCCCTTAAAAACATTTTGTTTTAAATGTGATACCCCTTCTATTAAACATGCGTATTGAGTTTTCATATACAACTACTACATTATGCCAGAGCTTGTCGAAACTACGCAGAGTTTTTGTATCGCGATAGAATTCTAACAAATAAACTTCTGGAACAGGGTTGTGTTGCTACAAGATTGAAGTCATCCCTATAGAAGTTTTATGTTATGGTCGTCATCCTGAAATCGCTATGGTGTATCCATCTGCGCCATGAAAACTGAATTGTTCAACGTGTCATGGTTTTCCTTTCCTCTTTCGTCTACCCCGGACTTGTCTTTTTATGAGCAACTCGGTGGGTGTATCTAGAAAAGCAGAGGACGCTTACCCTACTGGCGCACCTGGTCCATGCTCCAAGTTTATAGTGAAGTCATAGTTGCTCATTTGCTTTTGTTAATTTGTATATTTGATTTTAACAAAATTTCATGTTCTTTGTACGTCTGTTTTCCATGTCTGGCCTTTGTCCCTGGATAACATTCTTATTACCGTTATAACCGTAGTTTCCTTCACTACTCTTTAAAGCAAAAGCAGTTGAGATGTTAAAGAATTCTTACAATAAAAAATTCAAGTCTTCAATTCCAAAACTTGATACTTTGGAAAAGTCTTATCAAAATCAAGCAGAATCAGACACAGCTCTTGAGATTAAAGATATTGGTAAGGAAATTGAATCGTCAGCAGATAAGTCGGACCAATTTGATTTAATAACTGTAAATGTTTAAGGTCCTGATGGTTATGTTGATATGTGAACTTGATTTTACCAGAGATCATGCATGTGACAATGAAATAAAATGTTGAATGGTGGTAAAATATGTTTTAATTTGACTGGTGTAATGCTCTGCTTAACTAAAAATTTGGATCCCCCTTGAAATCCATGTGCAAAAAAATGATCCCCCTCTTTGAAGTTATAAAACAACTGAACCCCCTTTTCCACTTACAGAAAAAAATGACCCCCTGGATATATGTACTTGGTATGTTTAAATTTTCAAATAAATGTCTACGGTTTGAATATTATTTGTAAATTATTATATAAAGGATGCCGCATCTAGAGGTTTAACCTTAAAAAAAAGAGCTGTTATGCACGTGGCTAATTACAATATTCGTTATGTTTCGGCTAAGTTTACAGCCAATGAAATGAACATCTCGTTAGCGAGAACACAGCGTTACTTTATATATTTATCGGGCATTTTTAAAGAACCCAAAGCTTTTCCGAGAGGAAATAATCGCCATTTTCTTGTAGTATATTTCTCTGTTTCCTTCCCCTTTCCCTATGATATCCCCTGGTATTTTATACTTTTCATATACTTCTAAGTAGCTCATGGAACCAAAGTGTAAGTTTATAACATATTATAATACTTTTGAGATATATTTAAAGTCCTGGTTAACCTGTATTTTGCATATCTTTCGGTAGTTCATGATGTTACATTGATTTCCCATTGTGTCATACAATTCGTTGTATGTTTTCTTATTTTTTAACTGTAAACCCATAAAATATCCATATAAACCCCTTCTTATGATCTTAAGCAACCCTTTACGCCCTTATTTTTTATTTGTTGCTTCGCAATAGGGTCACGTTTGGTGATTTTGTTAATGTCCTAAATTTTGACCTTTTATGTATTGAAAATCACTGTAGGAATACATGCGAATCGATCTGTCATTTTTCATGGAAAGTAATGTGGGCATCGATTTTCTGCTTTTTCTTGTTAATCGCCAATATTTTACCGCAACTTTTCTATATGTTTTCAAACCTTTTTGGGAGTTGAATCATTTTCATAATATGATTTGTGTATTGCCATATTTTATGTACATGTATTCATTTATTTCTGTAGTACATGTTGTAAGGACTGTCATATTTTGTATTTTCAGTGTTTTACCCTCTCCGGAGGTTGGTTCACCAATAAAGCTTAAAGAATTATCAAAACTTCTTCTCTGTGTGACAAAACAGTAAAACAACTTTGAAATGGCTATGGCTATGGAACGGGAAAGGAAACTCACTGACGCTGGAACTGAGATATTTATGGATAAGTGTCGAAATATGGTCGACAATTGAAACTTATACACAAAGACATTGATATATTGATACGTGGAATTGAAGAACATCCAGATGATCCAGGTATTGATTCCACATATGAACAATGAAATCAAGCTTGTGGTGATTTCGAGGCTCTGTCTGATCATTATGTAGACTTCCTTATATAGACAAGAACAGCAGAAAGTGAAGAAGAGAGAATTGCACATCTTACTTTCAGAGATCATGTAAAAATAGTAGTAACACAGGTTCTAAGTCAATGTAGAAACACCACAAGTAAACGAGCGAGCAGTATTGTGTCAAATCGTACAAATGGTTCGGGTAAGTCAGTTATTCAGAAAAAGGTTGAATTAGAAGCAGCCAAGACGAAAATGAAATAGGTTCAGCAACAGGCAATGATCATGAAACAGAAAGCAGCTTTAGATGCAGAAATGAGTCTGCTACAAGTGAAACAGGAAGCGGATGTTATAGAAACAGAACTAAAGGTAATGGAAAGTGCTGAGGTAGTTGATAAAGCAGAAACAGACTCTGTTGTTAGTGAAACTCGTCGATTTAGAACAAATGAGATTATAGAAAAACACTTTACAGACAATAAAACTGAAACACCTGTTAAATATTTTGAACACATATTCACAACACCTGTGTAACCACAGTCACTTACACAGCCCTCGAGTAATGGCATGTTGACTTCAACTACTCAAACTTTTGTGCATTCAAATGAACCGTTCATGTCTTTACCAACTCGTACAAATATACAATCTGACTATAGGAATATACGTGTAAACCATCAAATATCGCATCAAACTCATAGTCATTCAGTGCTTACATTTGTACCGCCAATGCCTACATATAATTCGCCACCTGCATTTGTTCCTCAATCTGGCGTACCTTTTCAATCAGTGACAACTAGTGTGCCTATGACACCATTTTACCAGCAATATGCACCAGTTAATGTGCTGCAGTTTCAAAATGACCCTCAAGTAGGTTTGTGTGAAACGATCGCTAAAATCATGGCAAGGAAAGATGTAGTACTTTCACGTCTCATTTAATATAATGACAGCCCTATTCAATATTTGTCATGGAAGCAGACGTTTAAGGACGTCATGTCTGAACTTGAAGTTACACCATCAGAACAACTTGATCTTATGATCAAATGGTTGGATCCAGACTCATCTAAACAGGCGGAATGTATTAAAAGGGCGAGTGCAGGATCTCACGCGGAGGCCGTAAACAAGGTCTGGGATAGGCTCGATAATAGGTATGGCAATCCTGAATTAATTGAAGCATGCTTGAGGAAAAAACTTGCTAGTTTTCCTTAACTTTCAAACTCAGCTACTGACAGTCAGCGTTTGTACGACTTATATGCTATATTGTGTGAGATTCAATGTGCAAAAACCAACCCTTTGTATTCTGCAGTACTTGCGATGTACGGTTCGTCTACTGGTGCGAATCAGGTTGTATCTCGTTTACCTACAAGTATTCAGGATAAATGGTCATCGCGAGCCAACAGTTACAAAAGTCAACATGGTATGCTTTTTCCTCATTTTGACTATTTTGTGAACTTCATTTACGATATGGCAAAATGGCGTACCGACCCAAGTTTTCAATTCGATAGTAGTACTACGTCTGTCAAACCACCCGCTAGTAATCAGCCACAGTTTCGAGTAAGTGCAAGGAAAACTGAACTATCTGCAAGCTCTCCATCAGAGGAGTTAGTTTGTCCATTACACAACTCTACGACTCACAATTTGAATCAGTGCAGGGGTTTTCAAATTAAACCTCTGAAAGAGCGATTTGAAATTCTTAAGAGAAACAAACTGTGTTTTCGCTGTTGTGGCTTAAAACGGCATACTCAGAATAAGTGTAGAGAAACGATAAAATGTGACATTTGTAATAAGTCAGATCATCCCTCTGGTCTTCATGTGTCGAATGATCAAGGTCCGCGTAAAACCTCTCATGACAAAGGTGCGAATGTTTCAGAACATAACAACCGGCATTGAGGGGAGTATCAGCCTAGTGTCATTTCTTCATGTACCCAAGTTTGTGGTGATAATAGAATCTACAGCAAATCATGTGCTAAGATAATTCAGGTCTATGTCTATCATGAAAACAATCCAACACAGGCCCGCATAGTGTATGTACTCATAGATGATCAAAGCAACTATTCTCTAGGTAAACCCGAGTTCTTTGATAGTTTTAATGACAATTCCGAGTACGTAAACTTTACGTTGTCTACCTGTTCGGGAAAAAACATCATCTAGTGGTAGAAAAGGTAGCAATTACGTTGTTGAACCCTTGGATCATAGTGTCAAGATTAAGATTCCTTCTCTTGTGGAATGTACAGATATTCCCAATAACAGGCATGAAATACCTTCACCGGAAGTAGTTGTAAACTTCTCTCATCTTCGTGATCAAGCGTCATGTATACCACCCATTGATAATGACATTCAGATCGAACTTCTTATTGGGCGTGATGTATTACGAGTGCATCATGTCTTGGAGCAGAGACTAGGTGGTGATGACTTACCTTATGCGCATAGATTGCCGCTTGGATGGGTAGTGGTTGGAGAATCTTGTGTTGCTGCGACACATCGTCATGATATAACAGTTAACATTACTCACATTCTCCCTAATGGACGAGCAACGTGCATGGAACCATGCGTGAACACATTTACTATCAAACAGAATTCTATTTTCGAGAAAACATCACAGGACGAAAGGCTCGGTTCATCGGTGGAAGACAAGATATTCGTAGATCTTATGGAAATGAAAGTTACGAAGGATAATGACAATCGTTGGGTAGCACCACTTCCCTTCCGTAAAAATAGACGGTTATTGCCGAACAATAAAAGTCAAGCTTTGCAGCGAGTTAAGTCATTAGATCGTTTGCTTCAGAGAGACGAGGTCAAGAAGTAACACGTTATTGAATTCATGGGTAAAATGTTCAAATATATATGAAAAAAAACACCATTATTTTTCTTGCCACATTAGAATCTGTCCATTTGAACCACTAAAAAAAGTTCACTAAAAAATTGGCTGTTGACTTTTGTGATATTTCTGTGTTTAAATCAACCACACAGTTATATGGCAACTCATTTTAGCTATTTATTTGAAAGAAAAACAAAAAAATAAAAAAAATATTCATTTTTTCATATATAAGAGGCAATATATGGAGAATGACTACTTTCAAGTCCTAACCACATACTTAAAATGTGTTGTAACTTGAAAACTATCCTTTATGCAGGAGTATTACTTGCTTTAGGTTACCTGAATATAGATATGCTCATCATAAATAGTCAAGATAATAATTTTATTGAACTGATATCCTACAAATTCATGAAATCAAAATGCATTTCCAAATTCGGTAAAGGTTAACCATAAATGCAAAGAACCAGAGCTACCATAAAAAATCAGATTCAAAGGTTGGCTAATTCATCTTAAAAGTGTTACCTGCATTGGGGTACTACTTTTTCAGCTGGTGAGGACCACTTGCTGAATATCCAACTTTACTTGAAAAACTGGCTTACTAGGTCTCAGTATAGTATTAATTTTCCCATAGACTTCTATAGTGAAGTGCATATTTTTAGGATTTCTTTAAAAATATGTAAATTGATTCAATAAAACTTTCACTTATGTAGCATTTCTAAGGACATGTGAAAAAATAATTTCCCGCAAAAAAATAGGGTGAGTCCACGAAGATCGGACAGAAAAGTAGTCGAACTATAAATAGCCATTTTCCCTACTTTCACTTTCGTTTTGCATTCACCAAACCAACCTTTTCAGTGGAACATTTTTATTATATTATGTTAGATTTTCTTTTAAAAACGTTCTTCATCTTCCAGTGTGATGTTTGCTCTATTTTATAAATCATTGTTCATATCTTTCGACAAAACACTAGTTTGTAGAGAGGCAAAAAGAAAATGCACTATATTTTTGTAGCATCCATATTTTGACGTACACCCGCTCAGGGATATGCAATACAATACTGGTACCTATTACTAATAAACATTTCAATATAATCATAAAAGTTGTTGTTTTTCTGCTAGAGTATTCATTTTCATACTGAAAATTTCGAATATCATTGCCCTGCTACAAGCATGAGTTTTCTATTACAATTTTTATATAGGTACCCTATTCCAGGCATAAGACTAATATCTCAATGTTAGCCAGAAAATATTACTTTTGATAAAAAGCTGCTGCATTAGTCAAACTAAGCAAATTTGTGGTTTATTCTGACATGGTAGATACATGAGCTGTACTATGAGTCCCAAATTATTATTTAATCCCCACTTGTGAGTTCCATATATGGAAATATTAATATCCGAACCTCCTTTTTTTGTCTTTAACTCAAGGAAGCCTCTTGTTTAAAGTAAAGTATATGTACCGGTACAACCAACTGTTTTAAACTATAGATATTGTCATTTCAATTATAATAAATCCAGAAAAAATTATACCAATATCATAGTTTTAAAAAAATATAGCTTTTCATATGCAGAAAATACAGATTTTAAGCCATTTTGGTACCACAGGCAGATACAAATGGACCTCAATATGACAGGAAAAGGACTTTTTCTTTAAAACAGATAGCTATGATGCAAGAAAAATTGTTTACTGGTATAAATTTTATAATAACAATTGTCTGCTTTAGATACTTTTTGAATAAAATCAGTTTTTATATGAAAAAACACCATTATTTTTCTTGCCGCATTAGAATCTGTCCATTTGAATCACTAAAAAAAGTTCACTAAAAAATTGGCTGTTGACTTTTGTGACATTTCTGTGTTTAAATCAACCACACAGTTATATGGCAACTCATTTTAGCTATTTATTTGAAAGAAAAACAAAAAATAAAAAAAAATATTCATTTTTCATATATAAGAGGCAATGTATGGAAAATGACTATTTTCAAGTCCTAACCACATACTTAAAATGTGTTGTAACTTGAAAACTATCCTTTATGCAGGAGTATTACTTGCTTTAGGTTACCTGAATATAGATATGCTCATCATAAATAGTCAATATAATAATTTTATTGAACTGATATCCTACAAATTCATGAAAACAAAATGCATTTCCAAATTTGGTAGAGATTAACCATAAATGCAAAAAAACAGAGCTACCATAAAAAATCAGGTTCAAAGGTTGGCTAATTCATCTTAAAAGTGTTACCTGCATTGGGGTACTACTTTTTCAGCTGGTGAGGACCACTTGCTGAATATCCAACTTTACTTGAAAAACTGCCTCACTACTAATAATAATTTCAATATAATCATAAAAGTTGTTGTTTTTCTGCTAGAGTATTCATTTTCATACTGAAAATTCAGAATATCATTGCCCTGCTACAAACATGAGTTTTCTATTACAATTTTTATATAGGTACCCTATTCCAGGCATAAGACTAATATCTCAATGTTAGCCAGAAAATATTACTTTTGATAAAAAGCTGCTGCATTAGTCAAACTAAGCAAATTTGTGGTTTATTCTGACATGGTAGATACATGAGCTGTACTATGAGTCCCAAATCATTATTTAATCCCCACTTGTGAGTTCCATATATGGAAATATTAATATCCGAACCTCCTTTTTTTGTCTTTAACTCAAGGAAGCCTCTTGTTTAAAGTAAAGTATATGTACCGGTACAACCAACTGTTTTAAACTATAGATATTGTCATTTCAATTATAATAAATCCAGAAAAAATTATACCAATATCATAGTTTTAAAAAAATATAGCTTTTCATACGCAGAAAATACAGATTTTAAGCCATTTTGGTACCCAAGGCGGATACAAATGGACCTCAATATGACAGGAAAAGGACTTTTTCTTTAAAACAAATAGCTATGATGCAAGAAAAATTGTTTACTGGTATAAATATTATAATAATAATTGTCTGCTTTAGATACTTTTTGAAAAAAATCAGTTTTTATATGAAAAAACACCATTATTTTTCTTGCCGCATTAGAATCTGTCCATTTGAACCACTAAAAACAGTCCACTAAAAAACTGGCTGTTAACTTTTGTGACATTTCTGTGTTTAAATCAACCACCCAGTTATATGGCAACTCATTTGAGCTATTTATTTGATAGCAAAATAAAAAAAAATATTCATTTTTTCATATATAAGACGCAATATATGGAGAATGACTACTTTCAAGTCCTAACCACATACTTAAAATGTGTTGTAACTTGAAAACTATCCTTTATGCAGGAGTATTACGTGCTTTAGGTTACCTGAATATAGATATGCTCATCATAAATAGTCAAGATAATAATTTTATTGAACTGATATCCTACAAATTCATGAAATCAAAATGCATTTCCAAATTTGGTAAAGGTTAACCATAAATGCAAAAAACCAGAGCTACCATAAAACATCAGATTCAAAGGTTGGCTAATTCATCTTAAAAGTGTTACCTGCATTGGGGTACTACTTTTTCAGCTGGTGAGGACCACTTGCTGAATATCCAACTTTACTTGAAAAACTGGCTTACTACTAATAAACATTTCAATATAATCATAAAAGTTGTTGTTTTTCTGCTAGAGTATTCATTTTCATACTGAAAATTCAGAATATCATTGCCCTGCTACAAACATGAGTTTTCTATTACAATTTTTATATAGGTACCCTATTTCAACCTACTGTTTTAAACTATAGATATGGTCATTTCAATTATAATAAATTCAGAAAAAAATATACCAATATCATAGTTTTAAAAAAATATAGCTTTTCATATGCAGAAAATACATATTTTAAGCCAATTTGGTACCCCAGGCAGATACAAATGGACCTCAATATGACAGGAAAAGGACTTTTTCTTTAAAACAGATAGCTATGATGCAAGAAAAGTAGTTTAACATGTATTTTGTTATGCAAGAACGCTGGAAATTTTGTTTTAACTACCTAAAACAGCTTTATTATTAGACAAAATTTTCAGTATTGACTTAACTGTATAGTACTACCTAAAAGTACTTAACCGTACTTGTATAGTCCAGCCTAAGGAACCCGTGCGGGTCCGGGTATCAAAAGAATAGGCCTGCAGAAGCATGAAGCTTGTCGTAAAAAGCGACTAAATAGATCTCATAACCCTGACCGGGGCTAGGGCACTCTGCCCACAGAACAACTGGGTTGTGTGCCCCCAGGTGATTCAATGCGGTATCTCTGGCATGTGACATGTACATGTACATGCTGGTGTCGTCAGGCCATAATACGGAAAAACTGACCGCAAACCATAGTAATGTAACCTTTTGGGAAAGATGCCACGTTTCTCGCACTTTAAAGAACCCTTTTGTGGTATTCTATCGGAGTAGGAATAATGCTTCGCAAATTTGACAGTTCTAACATCGTTGGGAATATTTCAGACCTATATATTCACACATGAAATTTCTGACACTAAAATTACATTTGTGGATTACTACTACGTTTGTAAAAGACGGTGAAAAGTCAATGGATCTTCACAGCAAACCAACTGATGGTTACCAATATTTATCTCCCAATAGTTGTCATCCAATACATTGTACTAAAAGCATACCATCCATTCAGACACTTCTAATTCGGCGCAATTTGCTCATCTGGCGATACTGCCAACAAACTCCGTGGTCATTTGTTATCGTGTGGCTATAAATCTACAGGTATAGATCGGGGATTTTAACGTGCTAACAACATCAGCCGTAAAGATCTCCTCGAGTACAAACTTAAGAAAAAGAACAAAATGGTTCCTTTTGTGCTTACATACCATCCAGCCTTTGGGAAACTCTCGCAGCTACTGCATTCCAATTGGGAAGACATTCAAAGAGTAATCAAGGGAACCAAGGTTATAGCGGTGATCAAAAGAATGTAATCCAGGGACACAGACCAGACATGGAAAACAAACATACACAACAAAGAATATAAAGTAACTGAAATCATACATACAAAGTAACAAAAGTAAATGAGCAACTCGGACTCCCCTAAAAACTGGGAGCATGGGCCAGGTGCACCGGTAGGGTAAGCATCCTCTGCTTTTCTAGAAACACCCGCCGAGTTGCTCATAAAAAGTCAAGTCCGGGGTAGACAAACGACGAAAGGAAAACTATGACCCATTGAATAAATCAGTTTTCATGGTGCTGATGGATACATCATAACGAGTTCATGATGACGACCATAAAACTTCTGTAGTGATGACATCAATCTTGTAGCAACATTACCCTGTTCCAGAAGCCTATTTGTTAGAGTTATAGCGCGATACAAAAAGTCTGCGTAGTTTCGGCAAGCTCTGGCATAATGTACGAGTTATGATATGAACACTCCATACGCAGGACCCGAAGGGATGTTGCCACAGATGAAAGGAAGGTTGAGAATTCAGAATGAAAAGTCATCACGTTTGTCGTAAAGTTTGGTCAATAGTTTTCCTTTACCATCGATTTCTAAGTGTAGGTCAAGATATGACGCTGATTTCACAGTGTCTGTAGTATCCTTTATCTCAAAAACATCCTAAGCTCTCCAAGCTCTATTCTGGGGCCCCGATCCTGGCATTCCGTATACCTAGGAGCCTAAGAGATGCCTTAGTAAGAGCAGAGATTTCATCTCTGCCCAAACAAAATACAACAGGCCAGTGTCGACCATGTGGAGATAAAAGATGTAAGACCTGTACCCAGATTCTGCACACCAAAACGTTTAAAATCTACTGCACTGGAAAGGAATTTGCCATTTTTTGCGACGTGACTAGCAAAACCGAAAATACCATATACCTTCTCCAGTGCCGATGTGGTATGCAGTAAGTTGGCGAAACAGAACAACCTTTCAACAGGCATATGAATGGTCATCGCAGTGACTACAAAAGTAAACCAGACCTCCATCTAAGTCGCAATCTTAGATCCGCCGGACACACCCTGTTGTTGTTACGATCATAGAACATAATAAAAAAAAACTGGTCAGAATGTAAAAGAGTGCCTCGGGAAAGCTTTTGGATGAAGAAATTACTAACAAATTCTCCAGATGGAATAAACGAGAAAAAATAATCCATTTTTAGGTCTTGGTCTAAGGCTGGTACAGCACTACATGCTATGCATCAATACGCCGTAATATTGTTTTTTAACTTTGTTTTTAATTGTTTCCCACATTTAATTTTTATTTTTTAATTTTGATAGAAAGCCCCCTTTGTTATTTTCATTCAGGCTCCTTATCATTTGCTTATGTCTGCCTTTGATAAAGATACAATCACCTTCAGCGTAAGTGATTCAGCTTCTGAATCTGTTTTTATCTTGAACTTTGTGAGTTTTATGCTCACAAGGTTTTATGAGTTTTATGCTGAAGAAGGATATCAGTTATCCGAAATATTCAATGTAAATTTTTCCATTTTCTGGTGATGTTAAACATATTTAGACGTTAATTTAATTTATTGTTATGTCCATTACCCCGTAAGAGTGATTGTTGACTTTTATTTAGAATATATATATATATATGTCCAAGCGCTGGACTTTGTGCAGGCGGTGTTTCCATAGATGTCACAGCGGTACAAGTTCGAGTCCCGCGGAGGGAACGACCAAAAATTTGCATCGAAAGTTTAAAAGTTCTTACATCTTTGGGAATTTTTCAGACCTTTCTATACGTTTACTTTATCTTCTCTGTATCAATTTGATCCGATGGAGCAGTGTAGTGAATAGAGTCGTCACATTCTGAGACGTTTGTATAATATTGATTTGTTGTGACATGCATCATTAATTTGATCCTCTATCCTACATAATAACACCCAAATGAACTGTCCCGTACAACCATACATTGTGTACTAAGTTACAGTCCTAGATCAATCCTACGAGGAGGAATGACCCGGCCAGCGAAAGCTATATTTTATATAGCCTAGCTGGCCGAGTGGTCTAGGGCGCTGGACTTTGTGCATGCGGTGTTGCCATAGATGTCACAGCGGTACCAGTTCGAGTCAAGCGGAGGGAACGACCAAACATTTGCATCGCAAATTCGACAGTTCTAACATCATTGGGAATTTTTCAGACCTTTCTATATGTAGATATTAGTGCATTAGTCCTATACGCTACGTGATACCATATTCGTGCAATTTTGTTGACGCTTGCTTATACAATGGTCGTGCGTTTTTTCCGTCAGTGATAAAGTAGCAAGGAAATGTTACTCACGACTCAAGTTATCACCTTTAAACACTAACTTGTATACTAGCTTACTAACTAACCTAACTCCTCTCATAGAGTACAATTATAATAACTTATATAGTGAGCAGTATATTTTGCCACTATTTTAGCCTAGATTTATTTAAAAAAACATGGATCCTTCAAGAGTAAAAGCAAAGGACCTTACTGAAGAAGATAAAGCCTTGTGGAAGGCGTTTGACAAACTTTCAGCAAAGCCAAGAGCAAAGACTAGTCAAGAGATAAGGTAATTGATGGAAGAAATGTCTATAGCAAGCCTTGAACTTGAAACAGATCAAAAACAAGCCAGTGCTAATTTTCCAACCGCAAGTTCTGAAAGCAGTACTAGGTCCAACACCACAACTGCTATGGCTCCAAACTATACACCACACATTTCAACCTTCTTTGGAGAACAAGGAAAGAAAGACGCCACCTATGATTTATGGTGTTATGAAGTTATAGTTCTTGGTAGAGATAATAATTCTAAATCATCTTCCAAATATACAGAGGAAGATGTTTACAAAATGCTGGAATTTTTAACCGACAACATATTTGTCCAGTGTGGTGGACGTGTTTTTCAACAAACGGTCGGCATTCCAATGGGAACAAATTGTGCTCCTTTACTAGCTGACTTATTCCTTCACTCTTATGAGGCTGACTTTATAGCTGATCTGATCAGAAAGAAAGAATATTGTTTGGCTAGATTCTTCAATCTCAGTTTCCGCTATATAGATGACGTGTTATCTTTAAACAATCCTAATTTCGGGGATTTGATACATCGCATCTACCCAAAAGAACTTGAGATAAAAGATACTACAGACACTGTGAAGTCAGCCTCATATCTTGACCTATACTTAGAAATCGATGGTAAAGGAAAACTATTGACCCCACTTTACGACAAACGTGATGACTTTTCATTCAGAATTGCAACTTTCCTTTGATATAGGGCAACATCCCTTCAGCACCTGCGTATGGATTGTTCATATCACAACTTATACGTTATGCCAGAGCTTGCCAAAGCTATGCAGACTTATTGTATCGCACTAGAATTTTAAGAAGTAGGCTTCTGGAACAGGGTGATGTTGCTACAAGATTGAAGTCATCATTACAGAAGTTTTAATGGTCGTCGTCATGAACTCGAGGCTCGTTACGGTGTATCCATTTGCACCATAAAAACTGATTTATTCAACGGGTCATAGATTTCCCTACCTCGTTTGTCTACCCCGGACTTGACTTTTTATGAGCAACTCGGCGGGTGTTTTTAGAAAAGCAGAGAACGCTTACCCCACCGGTGCACTTGGTCCATGCTCCCGATTTTTAGTGTCCGAGTTGCTCATTTGCTTTTGTTACTTTGTATTTATGATTTTTAATTACTTTGTGTTATTTGTTGTGCATGTCTGTTTTCCATGTCTGGTCTTTGTCCTTGGATTACATTCTTTTCATTACCGCTATAACCTTGGTTCCCTTGATTACCTTTAAATGTTGAACTCCGTAATTACTATGTATTTAACAAACTATTTCTACTCTATTCTAGGGATTCTCAGGAATCAAAACATATATTTATTTCGCTTTGAAACATTCTGAATGCCGTTCTACCAATACATCTAAATATAGATATGGAAATCCCCACTTTTATTTTAAACAGATTTCCGCGAAATTAAAGGATCTGTTATCTGATTGACGACATAATAATCGATTGGTAACAGCAGGGCATGTACACTAATTCATTCTTTTATAGAACAAAAATATTTTAAAGTATGAAACGTTATAGAAATAAAGATAATATAAATGCTTTTGGTAATAACGAATTCTGATAATAAGAAAAAAAAAATAATACCAATAGCAATAACAATAACAGGAACAAATAAGAATGAAGGAAAAAACGAGTGTTCAGATAACATAAACGTTCTTCATTACTTGTGTTTATTTTAGAGTTTGTTACGCTCTGCTATTCAAGATTTAGAAAAAAGAATCCCCAGTTATGAGCACTACTCTGCGTAGCTGTTTCCAATGTACTGTACTAAAAGGCTTGGGGTTTAGGGCTGAGCAGAGGCAGAGGTGTAAAGCTTTTGACATGTTAAAAATGTCATCATTTCTATCATAATGTGGACCTACACTACTTAATGGTTCAATTAACCAGAATAATAAGTCGTAAAACGAAAGTTAATTCTAAGCAGTTAATTAAAACCTTTAAAGATGATTCTGTGCACCTTTTGAATTTGTCAACTTTTGGACCCGATGTTACAATAGAAATACCATTTAAATAAACAAAACTACAAAGAACGAAAATAGTGAAAAGCCAACCTTTTAAGTTCTGTAAATTCGATCGATATCCTACGATAATTTACTGAAGAATGCGCAGTCGCAATATGATAAAAGCGTTTGTTTATTTTTGGACTTTGATTATTTATTATTATTTTTTTTTTGATTTATCTATTATTTGTATATTTTTTGCTATCATTAATTTATATAATTCCATTAATTTTCATTTTCTTTTTCTTTTCTGTCTTCATTATATGTCAATATTATTATTTTTCGTCGTTCGTCTATCGTGCGTGCATTTAGAAGTGTTCGTTTATCATGCATTTGGTGAGCATTTAGCGTGCTTGCGGGAAACCTAAACGTCTCAAGGAGTGTAAAACAAAGGTAAGCTTGACCACGGCATAATAATTCAATTGAATTATCATATGCTTCTTTTCCTGTATTATGATTGGTTGTTCACCTTTTATGACCTCAGTGGTGACAGTTTTTACAATAATGTAAATTCCATGTACATATCGTGAACAATATTTCTATCATAGCTTCGACAAAAAATAAAGACCGTTTAAAGGCTTTAAACGGTATGACCTGCGTTCTTCCATTATTTTCTGGCATTGTATATATATATTCAAAACAATAATTCTTGAAGGAATAAAGTTATCAGTAGCTAGTAAATACTTTGACTATCGAAATCGATAACCATGTGTCGGTTGAATGCTGCTATTTGCATTGTCGATTTCGGGGGTCAAAGTCACTGTATGAGAGAAAACTTTTGAAATTTTCCAGACAGTAAAGGATTGGAATAACAAAGATTAAACACTGTTTTTCAGAAAGTATGGATGTATAAAATTGGACCATTCACTCACAAACCATACATGAAAGTCCTTTGGACTTTTTTAATGGTCCAATTTAACACATGGATAAAATTCTGAAAAAACAGTGTTTAATCGTATATTAAAGGTAATTTGTTCGTATTTTGAAATTTTGAGCAAGGTAGTTACGTATATCGCAATACTCATTAACTACTATCTGTTAAAGATTTTAACAATTTCGTTAAAAAAAATGTAAAGTTTAAAATATTTTAAAGTTTTTTTTCCTATTTTATGTTTGTGTTTACCCTTGAAGAAAATATACGTTTACTTTGTGTGAGGCGAAGTTTGTATGACTTGCGATCACAAAGGGCCGTTTTATAGTATATATGTTAAACATGAGAACTTTTATTTAACTTCAAAAGTACTATGAATAATCGTTTAAGCAGAAAAGAAAACTGTCCAGCCTTTTTTTTGCAATCACAACGATCAACTATCAAAACGTGCTTAACCGCATTACGATATCGCAATATCGTTATATTGGTAAACATAGATAAATCTTATCGATGATGTCACAAATAAGACCGTCGCACGTCTTTATTACCGGATATATATATATTAAAGACTTTTAAAGCACGTCATATTTAGAAGAGAATAACTGACAGTTGAGTTCATCAGTATACAATTGATAAAAAAAATTATGATAAGGTATTTAGTATTTGGAATCAAGATATTTGATACAAAGTACACCTGCATTAACTTTTGTTTTCTAATTATACAAAAAAAAACAAAGACGGAAAAGAAGTGAGTGTAACAACAAAATGACCAAACACTTATCCTATTAATAGTCAAATCAAGTCCAAAATAAATCTGGGAAACAGAAGAAAAAAAAACCAAAAAACAAAAAACAATCATTACTCACTATTAGAAAAAACTAGTATAAAAGAGTATTTTTCGACCAAATACAGCTATCTAAAAAAAATACTTTGTAAGAGGTCTTTTAAGGCGCATTTCCTCATACCCCTGACTCAAGAGTATCTTACGCAGATATTTATAGCGTTCAATGAATTCAGAGTAGTTAGTACTTGATCTAGCGTAACGAATTGTAAAATATACACCATATGCAGGAGATGAAGGAATATTGCTGCAAGGAAAGGATTGATTGGTTGATTGATTATTCGAATTTAACGCCCGAACAGCAATATTTCAGCTATATTTAGGCGATGAACATAAAGTGGATGATTAAATGAACATTAATTGATGATTATGAGTTGGAAAAAGGGATGGGACACAAGGATAATAGGGTCGATAAATTTTGATTGCCGCTAGGAAAAAGGAAGGGATGGGTAGGGTCGGGCAATGTAGACTCCTGTGGAGTTTTCTTGCACAGTCCTCCAAGGTTATAATTACAATTTATGGAGCGTGGTTCACAGAGTTTTTGACCTTTAGAAAGGATATTACGCAGACATTCATTTTCGATGATGGTTGAATATCCCGTAACGACGTGACAAGACGGACCATTTATTATAGGGGAGAAATTATGAATGACATACAAGTCATCGCTTCTGGTTTCTCTTTCTGGTGAAATGATACCGTAGTGTATTACTTTAAAATTTCTGATGAACTTGGCATTGTTTCTTTGTACACTAGAAAACACGTTATCGATTTGTTGGCAAAAAAAGGTAGAATAAAGCACGGGGTAGGGAAATGGGTTACTGGCGTCCAATTAACCAGAGCATCCGTTTCTCATTTTATGTTATTCATACCATAACGACGCTACAGCCTTTGCTTCCGGGGGCCCACCTGGATACGACTCTGAAACTTACAACAAATTATTTTCCATCTCAGTGGAGCATAAACAAAACAAATGTTCTACTTTTTGCAATGGCATCGTCATGTTAGAATTTGTTTTCACTTGCATATAATCAAGGCAATACATTTAATTATTCAAAAACAAAAATAAATAAAATTAACAAGACATAGGATGTCTTGAGGCAATCCGTATAGTTGATATAAAACAAGTAATTAAACTGAAGATTTGTTTTCCAAATAATTATGTTTATAAAAAATGAAATGTTTATAAGTATTGTAAACTTTGTATGGGTTTGAAATAATGTAATTGATAATATAAAAATGTTTATACATTAAGGCTAAATTACCACGAAGCAACTGCCTAGAATGCAGCCCCAAAACTTCTGTCGAAATTGAACTTTTTTCTCTAGATATTACCAATTAGGCCATTGTAAAATACATAATTGGAACTGTTAAAGCTTTGAAATTCTGAGGGTAATCTAGGCCCCAGGTAAGAAAAGAGCAAATTCCTGGTTGGTGAAATTGAAGGGGTCAATATTAGTTAAGGACCCCTTTATAATAGTTCTAATGAAAAAATGATTTTGTACAAATAGAACTGCTTCTTATGACGGAAACTTTTGACTATACTATAATATTCGAAATATTCATTTCGTATTGATGATCTTAAGAGATTCAAGGAGACTCTGTGGGGTAATAAAAACAATTCATTATGTTTTAGTAAAAGGTAATGAATAAATGTTGTATCCAGTTACAGTGGATACATGTATTCGTCACATTGATCTATAAACTAACATTCTTTGTATATGAGGCTCACGCTTGCTGTACTAATTTTAGAACGAGAATAATTGAACTAAAGGCCCATAACATACTGCATTTCTCAAATTTGACAGGTTACAGTGAACTTTCTGCTGCTCAAGGTCAGCCATTTTGTTTATAAGGAAGCTTGGATATTTCAGTATGGGGGAATTTACTCTGGGTGTATTTAATTTAGATATTTATCATGTAATAAATATAAAAACAAAATTTACCATTTTTGTTGTATCATGAAGCAGATTTTACTACACAAATAAAATCCCAATAAAAAAAATGATTTTCATCCTGTTAAACAATGATTAGTTGATATTTTGATAAATAAAAATGAACACAAAGGAAAGCTGAACAGTGATGCTGGGAGGCTTTTCATTTGGTCATTGGGGTAGTATATCAAATCTGCCAAGGGCGGATTTTTATATTTTGTACAGTTAAGACCATAGAAAGTATTTATTTAATTTCAGTAATTTACAAGCTTCATTTAAGTGGAAAATTTGACTCAAACATAGTGTAAAAATTAAATCTAGAAAATAAGTCCAAGTAAGGACCCCCCTTTTGTTATTTTGTATGTATGATTTTAGTTACTTTGTGTTCTTTGTTGTGTATGTATGTTTTCCATGTCTGGTCTTTGTCCTCGAATTACATTCTTTTGATTACCGCTATAACCTTGGTTCCCTTGATTACTCTTTCTTAATGTCCATTTTCACATTCTTTAGATAACCTATAACACAAAACTTTTTGTTTTTTTTTGTCTTTATTTACATTTGAAATAGGCTAATTTTTAGTGAAATTTCCATATTTTTGTTTATTAATTATGCAAATTAGCTTGTAAGTAATGGTAGTAACATTTAACAAATGTCTAACTTGTGATAATGGATTGTGTTCGGTAGTAACATCTCAAAATTAAACACAAGAATAAATATTGTGGCATGGTTTTCTGGGAGACTTGCACTGAAATATACATCACGTAAAAACTGAGCAATATGGCCTGTCACAACATTTCCAGTCATAATTGTCATTTAACATTGTAAAAAATATGTTATTTTCTTTTAAAAGAAACTCAATTGGTTTGTTTTAGGTTAAAATGTGGATAGAGTTAAAACTGTATAGACCTGGACATCAGAAAAGGTAAATCTCTCTCACACTATTCACTTTTAACAAAATGCAAGCCTCCGTCCATATGTTCTATTGTAAAGCACTCCATAACTTTTGTAACGCTGAGTTGTGCTTCCATGTAATCATAAAAGATGCAAAACCCAAAGATAACTTGGTGACTTACACTCAAACTGTGTCCTGTTGTGACAGTGGTCGATGGCATTATCAAAGGCAAGCCAATATATATTTGGCAAATACGTTGAAAAGTCCTGTTGGTATTGCTATTAGTGCGACAGGTTTACAATAATACCTGGTTGATAAAAGGAATTCAGACCTTACCAATTTTGTTAATACATATGTAGATTTACAAATGATATAATTTAACATCGTACTTTATAAACTATTTCTAAAATAAAGGTCTGAAAGACTATTTAGAATAATCGACAAGGTAATATGCATGCAAAAGCATCGCAAATGTTTGTTTCCCTTTCTGAAATTATGATTTTTGCACAATGTGTGTAAATATTATCAGATGAAAATACTGTACTATCTATTTTTCTACGGATTTGTAATTTTTGCGTTGTGTTCGGTGTACAATAAGACACCCAATATTGATTCGTTGGCGAAACATAGAGGAAATAAAGCACCGAGAATCAGAAACGGGATATTGACTTCAACTTTCCTAAAGCGTCCGTTTCTCATATCTTTTCTCTCTTTGTTTTAATATTTGTGTATCAAAAACGATGATGATAGCCCTACAAAAAGAAGACAATAGATATCCACGAATAAAAATGCGTCCATAGTAGTTCCCATTCAGCAAAGTATAGTGCGGAACTTATACCTGTTTAACATAAAATGAATATATTATAAATATTATTGCATCTACTGATTTCGTTAAAAAATAATAAGCTTTAAGAAGGGATTATCAAAACACACACACACACACACCCACACCCATATATATATATATATATATATATATATAATGTTTTCAGGCGAAACTTTAACTAGGTGTGTATTAACATGTTAACATTATTTATCTTTCCTTATTAGTACACTTCCGGATCCTAAACAGAATAGAATGTTGATATCGAAATAAACATATTGTCCACAAATTTACAAAGAACAAAAGCAAAACAAAACGACAAAAAACAACACAAAAAAATAACTAAAAAAAAACCAATAAAACAAAATAAAACACAACAAAACAAAAAACAAAAAACAAAAAACAAAACAGGAAAAAACAAAAACAGGTCCTCTTGAACTTTAGGTTTCTATTTCTAATTGTATCTTGTTCTCTGTTTCCTGTTTTCAAATTTATACCGTCTTTTTTTTTGACGCTTTGGTATTTTTTACAAAGATGCATGAACCGAAGGCATAGCTTTAACCGTTAACATCATAGACGTTGTTTTATTCTTATCTGTCGATATTTTGATACAGAAATTCAAAATTAATATAAACCCACGTAAAGAATATTATATAATTTGGTTGAATACGGCAATGTTTTCAATTAAGACCAAATCGTATAGTAAATTAATGAAAGAATATTGTGAATCCTTGATAATAACCTATTTTTTTTAGCCCATGTTGATCATTTGCTTCTGGTTCTATGTAGCTGTTGTTTATGGTTATTTTATGTTCTTAGTTGTTAGTGTGTACTTTTTTTTGTCTAGTTGTGATCTTGGGATCATGTTATTTTTTTATAACCGTTCGAATCTTAATGTCCATGATGTAAATATTTGTTTATAAAATTGTCACAATTTTCAGTGTTTAAGCTGATCAAATAACAACCAACTAACAGTAACAGGTTAATTTTGTTCTCTAATACAGAATTTCCCATGACAGAACCAAATAAGAAATATTTTGCTATAAAACATGCCCCAGGAGGAAAATTCGTTCATCCAAAAGAAGGCAATGACACCACACTGGTCTTACATCAAGATTGTCCCGAATATTTTGAATTTGTCCTGGTAGAAAAGGAATGGGGCTATTTAAAACAAAGGTGGAGTGAAAAAGTCGTTCAACCAATAGAAGGGAGCGTCAAGCTGGAAAAGGATACCACATTGGTGCTTCGTAATGATCGCCATTTTGAAGCACTGTTTGCAATCGATTAAGCACGTGGCTGCATTGTCCATAGAAGTGGCAAATTCATTCATCCTCACGATGTCGCTGTGAACCTTGGAAATGATACGCGAAGTGGTCTTCAAAAGTAATATGGTGGCTGATACTGACAGCAAGGACAAAGAACCAATTTAATTCTAAGACAGTTAAATATCCTATATCCAATGTTGTTTTAAGACAATGCTTGCTAAATTAATCCATGTGATTGCTTTTAATCTTCACGTGTAATTAGTGTCATTTTATATGACATAAACGTGATTTTCTCGTTGGGACCTGATTCTGTCGAATTTCACTTTGTCACTCGTTTGTTTTTCTCACTTCATGTGAAAATCATGTGAAATTCGTGTGAAATTCATATGACAAAGTTTGCCAGTGTTTTAAATTATTTTATGTTTGTTTCCGTTTAACATGTTTTGGATATGTGTTTCTTTGTCATAGAAAACAATTGTTGTATATCACAAGTAATGTAAACACTGATAATAACCAAACAGGTTATAAGTTACCAGTAGTGTAAGTCACCAATAATTTAATATAGGATAGTTTTTATGCTGTTTATTTTGTTTTTTAGTTTTTTGTTGAAGTCCCAGTTGCTCATTTGCTTTTGTTACTTTGTAAGTATGATTTTAGTTACTTTATGTCCTTTGTTGTGTATGTCTGTTTTCCATGTCTGGCCTTTGTCCGTGGCTTACATTCTTTTGATTACCCTATAACGGATTTTCTCAAGCCATTTACATAATGCACACAAATATAGAATTGCATGCCAAAACGTAGCTCCTACTTCATTGAATTGCTTAAGTCACAGGTTTCTTGCACACTGCGTGTTAATGTATATTGTATCCGATGAGTATTTTAGTATCATAAGTTCTTACGAATTTTTTTTCCAGTCAGAGTTGTATAGTGTTTAAAATTTGCACACACTTGATACTGATTTTGTTTTCTAGAAAAAAAAATAAAGCATGGGATGGATCTGGGGACGGGTAATTGACATAAACTTGACTACAGCGTCCGTTACTTATTTTTAAGACCTTAAGACGATACGGAAGTGCTGACTTCAAAGCTTCCTTCTGACTACGCCTGTCGAATTATAATTAGATTTCAAAGCTTCCTTCTGACTACGACCATGAAACTATAATTAGAAGTTTAGCTACTTAAGGGTAACATTAAGAAACAAACAATTGTCTTTCGTTTTCCATTTTTGCATTGAAATCAAGGAAACTTTTTACATATTAAACTGTGAATGCGTCAACAGTTACAACAGATAGTGAGAGTGAAGTTTAGTTATAGATATATAGATATATAGTTTTAGTCGATATAATACCAACGCTTACAATGCAATTTGCATAAACACACATATATAAATGACAGGATAAAAAAATGTAGTATATATAACCATACCATGATGATAAATCCCATTAAACATTGTTGATATCCTATCGGAATAACCTATGAATGTTGCATGGCTTATTTCCATTGGGGTCCTTATGTATTTGCATCTTACTAATATAAGATGATGAGATTCAAGCTTGTGTTTTTTCCTTACAGGATGGCATGAGTGGAAATAATACAATAGATTGAGTACCTGTTTATACTGAATATCATATTGTCTTGTAAATATAAGTTCAATGAATAAAATATCATTAATTGTTCGGTTCAAAAGATTTGATCATTGCATGCTTTACTTACACAAAGGATGTGTGTAAGCAATCGCTTCCTGAACAACTGGTCATTTTTCGTAAAATTAACCAAAAAGAAAGAATTATTAAGCAAAGCAAAAGATTAATTTTGATTAAAACAAATTATATGATTGTATCTTCAGATTTTGTAGTGTTGAAAGGGGAGTACTACAACACTGAGTATTCATAATGGTTTTTGGTTAAGCTTTCTCTGTTTGTATCAAAATATTGTCTGAGATTTAAAGTGACCAACACTATACATTAACTTTTAAGAGCTAAATGCAGATGTAATCCCCTGTCATAAGATAAACAAAAACTCCCATATGATTAGATTTAAACTCCGTCATAAATTAGAATCATTACCCTAAAACACGTTTCGAACTATAATCGTGGACAACATAGAATATTGACAATAACTTTGGTGCCGAAAAAAATGTCAAAAACTACTAGATATGATGTCATGATCTTCTGATTGTATCAATGATTGTATTAATAAATATTCTGTTCGCTCCATTGCTACGGAAATATTGAACTTCTTTGTTTCATGCTTTCAGTATTCATGATTTAACAGTAAGTTTTCTGTCATGTTTGTCTATGAATGACTATCTTTGTTTGTTGGGGTTTAACGTCCGAGCAGCAATACTTCAGCTATATTCAGACAATGAACATGAAATGGATGATAAAATGAACATGAAATGAAAAAAAGAAAGGATGGGTCACAAGGATAATAGGGTCGACAAATTTTGATTGCCACTGGAAAAAGGGGGGGATGGGTAAGGTCGGGCAATTTAGCCTCCTGTGGCGGAGCGCAAAGGTTCCTACTCCTATCGAATACCACAGCAGGGTTCTTTAACGTGCGAGGAACATGGCATATTTCCCAACACGGTGCACCACTATGGTTTGCGGTCAGGTTTTCCGTATTATAGCTTGACGACCCCAGCATGTAACACGCCAGGGGTACCCCATTCCACCACCTGGGGCACACATCCCAATTGCTCTGTGGGCAAAGCGCCTAGCCCCCGGCTAGGTTTCTGAGCACTGTTTAGTCGCCTTATACGACAAGCTTAGCGCTGCTGCAGGCCTATTCTTTTAACACCCGGACCTGCACGGGGCGTGAATGACTATCAATTAGTAAAGAAACTCAATTGCAATTGGGTTGTTTTGACGGCGTTCTTGATCTATGATGCATTGGTATTTGTCTTTCTGCCTCATTGAATGGGGCGTAGTTTTGACCTTATTTGTCAGACATCTGATTATCACAGTATTTGTAATTATATAACGATACAATCACTTGCAATATTTCAAAATTTTCAAAATTCATCTAAAAGGTAGGTCTTAAATTTCTAAAACGTGTTGATAATGTATATAATAATATACACTTTACCGTGAAGATAGTTATGTTTTCTTTTAAAGATAGACAAAATGATGTAAAAGTTTTCATTGCAATAAGTATTTCATTTTTATTTAAACATTTTATTTTTTAAATATCCAAACATCATAATGAGTAAACGGTTATTTCAAAACTTCGTATAAATGTAATGGTCCTAAACCCATCTCAACTACTCCCTAACTACCAGCAAACTGTCGTGTCACACATCTGAACTGCACCAATATCAAATTGTTACCCTATGTCAAAGGCTATTTACTGGTACAAATTGCTACCTTTTTGTTGTAATATTCTTCCTCTTCTCTATATTTATTAACACTCTTAAAGAAAATATACATTTTTCCATGAGGCGAAATATGTATTTTATGCTATCGAAAAGGTCATTTATATACCTAAAAACACGAGTGTTTATTAACCCACGACATTTAAACGAGCTCAATAGTTTCACGGTAGCGCACCCTATGCAGATTGTTAAGATGCAGTTGGCGATTGACTATGTTATTAATCCTGTTTAATACAGGCAATGCAAAATGTTCAGGTAGCAATGTACAAATATTGGACCATATTTAATTTTTAGTATACTGAAAATTCTAATAATGATTTAAAGTAAATGACAAACAATATCCATATATCTTTCACCTTTAACCTTTAATCTATTAATCAGGGTAAGTGTAAGTAATGAATTAATTTAAGTTGATTTATCGATTGTCTCCGTTTTTAATTGTTTAGTTAATGTAAACGTAACAATGTGTTTTCCTCTGTAGGACAGTACTTAGTGATGGAGGAGTACATGACAGATTTTGTTATCAAACATGCTTCCGGAAGAAAATTCATTCACCCATATGGAGGGTTGCATAATCCGGACAATGATACCAACCTTGTTTTACATCAAGGTTGCCACGAAAGAATGGTTTTTAGATTTGTCCCGGTAGAAAAGGAATGGGGTTACATAGAACATAAGACGAGCAACAAAATATTTCATCCAAAAGGAGGAAGTCTGAATCCTGGAAACGATACACAATTGGTGCTTCACAATGACCGCCATTTTGGAGCACTGTTTGCAATTGATTCCGCTCGTGACCGCATTGTTCATAAAAGTGGCAAATTCGTTCACCCATATGGTGGCTTTGCGAACCCTGGAAATGATACAGAAATTGTGCTGCACGAAGGTATTCATGATGCAATGAAATTCATTTTAGTTGACCCGGAAAATGTTAATACAGAAAAAGATGTTTATCTTAATTGCAGAGCGACAGGTCATTGGGAATTACTCAGATGTGTTGAAAATCCAATTGCGACCCATGAGTATACCATTGAATACACAGTTGGAAAGTCCGAATCAAAGTCAACTACAACATCTATCGAAATGAAATGGGAAAGCAGTATTCAGGCCACTATAACATTGTTCACTGTAAAGGCTTCGTCATCAGTTGCTACGATGTTGTCTAGGACAGAATCATCAACATGGGCAAAGTCAACAAAATGCACACAAAAAATCATGGGTAAAGTATTGTCAATTTCAAAAAGTCATTTCGATTCATTTAAATGTTATTATTCTTATTATTTTATCATCCCAGGATAATTCTTGACTTTTCCGGTAGAAGAATTTATTTATAATTTATGTTTAGAATTCTGTAGACTTTCAAAATGCATACGATTTCATTAGCGGAAAACAAACCAATTTCATGAAATGACATATAATTTATTTTACGGAGAAGATCATTGTTATTGCTCAGAAATGTTAACAAAACTCTCCTCAAATGTGTTACAATGGAATGCTTAATATTAAACTTCATTGGTAGTGCTGTAAATAGAATGTACTTTACTGTATTAAAACTCAAGCTAAAGAACATTTTAATTTAATTTAAGCCACGAATCATGGACCGTAGCACCAATTTCTAGAATACATTGTTATATTTGTTTAGTTAAACCAGGAAAAACAGTGGCAACATGGCAGTATGTGTTTGCTGCGAACCATGGTGGAAGGGAAGTGGTTTTTGAAAGTAATGTGATAGCCGACACTGACAGTAAGGACAAAGAACCGGTTTGATTCAAACGAAGACTGTTATATATTGACTAATCGCTGTTATTTTAATACAACGCTCGCTTCATTGAATCAAATGTTATTGTGTTTATATCAATTAAACTCATAGTATATAAGAAAAAACGCCAGAAAACACTATTACTGCATGTAAAACAGTTAATGATCCAAATAACAACTTTTCAGATTCTGCCTGCACCACTTATTTCAATTGTTTTTATATAAATATCAAGCTTCACATATTATTCATATAAAATTCACATGAATTTAAAAGCAATTTTCATTGGAGGGCCTATTTACCAGAATTTCACTTGAGAATTATCATACCTTTATTTGCTCATTTCAGGTGAAATTGGACTAAAAGTATGGAATCAAAATAACGTGATATAATGTATCCTGTGTTCAAAATATGGGCAAAACCTATGTTTAGCAAGTATCTTTCAACATGTTACATATATATGTATATCTATACTTGCATACTTTATAAGTAAATGCTTAAAAGTTAATATTGTGCTTCATTTTGCAGATTCTTTTGGCTTCATTAATCAGTGCATATGACTGTATTTCTATTAGTTTTTTGTCACAGATAAACAGAATGAATAAATATTATCAAACGATAGTTTGTTTATTTGTCGACATATTTTCTGGTCATCAATAAAAAAAAAAAAAAACAACAAGTGAACGAGTTAGCTATTTCACTCTCTGTAAAATGTGTGAATTGTAAGTACTTCAGTTATCCATTTCGCTCCAAAGGATTTCGGTATAATATCTTTGTCATATTTTAACTGCCGTAAAAATACAATCAACCAATTAATCTGAAACAGTGAAATAAGATTCATCTACAGGTTTTTCATGTATATTATGGTATTGTTTTTGTTAAGTCGGCAGCCGTCCAGTTTTTCTTCATATACAATGGCTCGGGTTTGATCCATAACATGTATTGTTCAAACTTCCACTGAACTTTGAAAAATCGAAACCGTGCGTTCAAGAACAGGGTTATGTTGCTACAAGATTGAAGTCATCACTACAGAAGTTTTATCGTGAACCCGTGGATCGTTACAGTGTGTTCAACCACGCCATAAAAAATGATTTATTCAACGTGTCATAGTTTTCCTTTCCTCTTTCGTCTACCCCGGACTTGATTTTTTTATTATCAATCTGACGGGTGTATCTAGAAAAAGCAGAGGAATCTTACCCTACCGGTGCACCTGGTCCATGCTCGTCACGGTGTATCAATCATCACCATTATCGTTGCGGTGTAGATTTATTCAACGTGTCGTAGTTTACCTTTCCACTTTCGTCGACACTAGACTTCACTTTTTATGAGAAACTCGATGAGCGTTTCTAAAAAAAGCAGAAGACGGTAGACCTGGTCCATGCGCACAGCTTGCTCATTTACTTTTGTTACTTTGTATGTTTTATTTTGGTTATTTAATGATTTTTATTGTGTGTGTCTGTTTTCCATGTGTGGTTTTGCCCCTTGATTACATTCGTTTGATTTCCACTAGAATCTTTGTTTCCGTGGTTACTCTATCAAAAAAATATCCTTGCTTTTGATTGAGCGAGAAAACGGAAATTTGCATAAAATGTGCCCCTTTCTCATTGGAAGTCTACATTATTGTGGATGAGAAAATTTAAAACTTACACAAACGTTAAATAGAAGTGGTCATTTCAGGTTATGTGGAGTTTATTATTGAGATCTCGTAGTGTTTATGTATACTGCTTCGGTAGTGTACTCGACGTGCGAAAACAGTTATGTTATTTTTTCATAGTTATCTTTTAACCGGAGTGTGGGTCATATTATATATTTGACACCCATTTGTGGTTTGTGGGTCACCTATATTATGACCCATAAACCACCGGCCTAAAAAAGGCACTGTTCAGTTGGATTTTTCGTTAAATGGTGTTGTTTGCACAAAACTGTGAATTAATGACCCACAATATTTTTGGAAAAGTATAGTTATTGAAATTTTTTAGTACTGCCATGTCATTGGCTTTTCGTTAAATCCCAAAATGTTTCTATAACTTTCCTGGAAACCGGTTAAGAGTAACATCATCAACGGCGGGTTGTAAGAACTCCCTGGGGTCGTTGCACCTGTAGTGGGATGCAAAAATGTTATCTAGAGTAAAAAGAGCAGTAAGTCAAGTAATTTCAAATCTTCACATCTCTCTTACTAGATAGCAAAATCAGAAAAAAAGAGAAAAGGATCAAGAGCTAAGTACAATTTCTCAGCTACTGTGAGATACACCAGTAAAAAATAGCAAAGGCCATACAATTGTTTCGAAAGTGCCAATAATGTTTAATTTATAGCATCAAGCGAAATCAAGATACTTTTATCGGTCTTGTAAAATAATTAAGGAAAGAGTAATTTTCAATGATTGAGTAAAAAATGTTGTTTTCTTCTAAAATCCAGGTCACGCTCCCCTACCCCCACCCCTCCCCCGCTTACGAAATGATCTGTAACTTTGTAGCTCTTTGCCATACTTTCAATTTTTATCCCTTAAAGGCATCTCTAGTACAATATGTACATATGCCGATAATATTGCATGTGACTTACACAAAGTTCCGACAGCTACAAATTCCAGAAAGAAAATGATGGCTTTCCTATCTTAGAAAAGTTATGCTTCAATTTGGATAATATAATTGGGAGTTTTTCAGGCGGATAAGGTTCTTGATAACAGCTGCAGTGGAACATCTGAGAAACACGTATATACATGAACGTATACAGCCACATTTTTCCCGAACATTTTAAAAACGCATTATATTTACTTCTTTTTTTTCATGCAGTAAAAACAAATAGAAAAATACTGAAAAACTATCAGAAGAGATGAAGTTATTTTTAATGTTGCGTAATCTTATCCATTATATTTTTGTTTGTTCTAATATGACGTCCTTAACAGGCTTTGAGACCACTACTTATTGGGCGTGGCTTGTGTGTGTGTGTGTAAATTACTGTCCACCTTAATCATGTAAACAAACACATGTAACATTCCAAAGTGTATCAGCTGTTTTCATTCGTTTCAGTAGTTTGAATGATCATCAAATTCATATTTAATAAAGATGTTAAATGTTATGTTTTAGAAACGTTTTAGTATATTCGGTAAAAATCACTTTCACACATAATTGGTAAAACTCACTTATACATGTACACGTTCAGCACTCGCCAAGTGCCACATGCGCCCTCATATATATAACCAAACAACAAAAAAAGTCAATGAATGAAACTTTGTACCTGTCCATGTATGAACACTGTGACCTTATAATGCAAAAACATATTACCGTATCTATTATTGTTGTACTTAATTCGCCTTTTCCTTCATTAAAAAGAATCAAAGCAATGTTTCACTAGCGACCATAGCTAGCGTAAAGTGTACAGCCAAATCTGGACAAATGTGGTGGGTCTAAGGTCACTGTAATAGGTCAAAATGTTAATCGCTTCATTAAATCAAATTAAGAAAAAAATCACGGAACTCCATTATATCATTGTTTTACCACGAGCTGACCATTTATGCTATCGCTCGGGGTAAAAAAATGCGGCATTAATGATCAGCCTGTGGTAAAAAAATTAATAAAATGGAGTTTCCGTGATTTTTTTTCTTAATTTGATTTAATGAAGCGATTAATATTTTTAAGGTTCCTGGACATGACTTGAAGTACATGTATATTGGGGAAATTTAAAGAAAATCAAGATAGTACATGTAACAATGTCTACTTATACATACAAAAACTTGGTTTCTCTTACATCATTGAGAATAAATGCTCCTGTACACATCTTCTAGCATGTATTAAACAAAGAATTATGGATTAATCTATCTACAAAAATGTAGAAGCAAGCATCACTGATATCAAATTCAACTAAACTTAAATTTCGCAAAAATATTTACTCTGCTAATAGACTTAGTAATTACATAGACATTTTACATAAAGATATAGAGAGATCGACATTATGTACAATTCGACTTAGTGTTCATTGCCGTGAAATCAAAAAGGGTAGACATTTTTCGATACAACATTTTTATCCAAATGTAAAACTTATTTGGCTGTTAGGTCCAAGTCTAAAGAAAAATTGTCTAATATACTAAACATTAATATCAACCTAATAATAATGATGATTTTCTCATTAAGTGTATGAATAGTAACTCTCTTGTGGTATTAAGACTAATAATTAATTATGTTTATATTGCACCAATTCCCAAGTCATTCATTTTGTAACGTGTAATCCCGAGCAGTCAATGGATCCGTACCAAGTTACACTATTAGCATTTATGGTTCACAAAAAAGGATATGACAAATGCTATCTGTAAGTCACTATTAGAAATAAAATATATCTTCTTTAACTATACAACTTGGGTCTTGCTTTACTTTACACAAGAAAAGGGTGATTAACTATAAACTTGTTCTAACCAATACATCAATCTATTCCTATATATACTGGCAGTTTCCAATGGCTCTATCCAATGGCACTTTCAATATCAGTTATAGTATCCACTGGCACTATCAATCAAATCGTATAACGAACCCTTATATCACAAATTACTAAGCACATATTTATAGAATAATTAGAAATAATGCCTTGCCCTTGCGAGGGTCAAAAAGGGGGGGGGAATTTGGCCACATAAATCATTTTATTTTCAATAAAATGTTATTTATATTTCACCAATTCCCAAGTTATTACTTTAAAGAAAACGGCCATAGCCGACAGTGAACTGTCAATGGCGCCGCCATACCTGGAGTAGCGAGCACAGGGAGGTTCCGGATAAAATCGAAAGAATAAAACAATATTTTCAACACATTAGAACACATACATGTAAGAGTAATACTGAAATGCAGCGTGTACATTTACCGAAGCAGCCACATGCTGACCAACGGTACATACAATTGAACAGATACCTACATGTATATATGGTATAACAAATATTATGTCGGAAATGAAACATGAGCCATCAGCTAGGGCTGGTGACAACTTTGTCACCCATACGAAATATAATTACATCTAAGCAATCAAATATATCCCAAGACATGTACCCACTTGTTAACAGGAGGGAATTACATATACATACAACCACACCTATCAATGTGCTTTAATGTCATGTCACATAAAAAACAATAACATACGCGTACAATGTACATATAATGTTAAAACTTACAAGGAGCAGGCAAATCCTGGCCTCTTGTCTATTAAGGCAATACGATGTGCTATATTTACATGAAAGTGAATAAGTGAATCCAAACTTGAAAGGTCACTGAACAGGCAAATCCTGGCCTCAGATCTGATAAAAATAAGCACAAGCAATACAACAAACGATTACACATAGTACAAAAACTGTAAATAACAGAAATACATTTGGTATAGGTAAACATACATTGTAATAAATGGATGGAAGTCCGCATGAGCAGGCAAATCCTTGCCTCATTCAATAAGTAAATTCGACAGCTAAATGTACTACAATTTAAAGAGTAATCAAGGGAACCAAGGGTATAGCGGTAATCAAAAGAATATAATCCAGGGACAAAGACCAGACATGGAAAACAGACACACACAACAAAGAACATAAAGTAACTAAAATCATACATACAAAGTGACAAAAGTAAATGAGCAACTCGGACTCCACTAAAAACTGGGAGCATGGGCCAGGTGCACCGGTAGGGTAAGCGTCCTCTGCTTTTCTAGAAACAGTCGCCGAGTTGCTCATAAAAAGTCAAGTCCGGATAGACAAACGAGGAAAGGTAAACTATGACCCGTTGAATAAATCAGTTTTCATGATGCTGATGGATACATCATAACGATCCACGAGTTCATGATGACGACCATAAAACTTCTGTAGTGGTGACTTCAATCTTGTAGCAACATAACCCTATTCCAGAAGCCTACTTGTTAGAGGTCTAGCGCGATACAAAAAGTCTGTGTAGTTTCGGCAAGCTCTGGCATAACGTATGAGTTGTGATATGAACACTCCATAATTCAATTAGTTGAGAATATCCTTGTTAACTCTTAACGTAGAGCTGAAAGGTAAGATATTACTTTTAATGTTTGTGAATTTATTAAAATTTTACATTCACATTATCAACATCCTACATGTTCTAGATAAGGCTATGTTCCAAGTATCCTGTGTTTTTTTTTAATCGAAACAGCAATAAACAACTTGCTACAGAGACAAACTGATTTTGCCTCTGTTAATACATAGTATAACTCGTATAACTGTGTTTTACTATACCTTGCCGACAGGTAAGTTCTTGTGATGTAAGGGTAATCAAGGTAACCAAGATTCTAGCGGAAATCAAAAGAATGTAATCTGGGAACAAAGGCCAACAAGGAAAACAGACAAACACATCAAAGAACATAAAACAACCAAATAAAAGAATAGGTAACTTACTATACATAACAACCAAGAAGAACACAACAAAAATATATCATTTCAAGAACTTACATTGTCTTTTTACATAAAATTTATACAAAAAGCTTACTCTACCGGTGCACCTGGTCCATGTTTCCAGTTTTTAGTTAAGTCCCAGTTGCTCATTTACTTTTACTGTTTGTTTTGTATTTATCTGAAGAATTATTCATCGTGCAAATAATGTAGGGGTATTTGCCGTCCTAAACTTGTTATTAATGAGTAGGACTTAATGTTTACATATTATACTTGTGCAGAAAAAGGACCAAAATAAATGAGTCTACCGAGATACTACATGGTTCTGTTTATGCTATTAATGAATATCACCCAAAATGCTTTGTCAGGTCAGTATCTTGTGGTATATGTGTAGTACTATTACATTGTATCTTGTAGTACAATTTATTCGAAGGAAGACAATTTTATAAAATGAATTGTGCCAATGTTTGTTAAATAAGGTTAACAACACAATTACCGAACACCAATCCGATCTTTAATCAATGAAAGCTTGTTATAGTTTTAACTTCCCTAAATTTAAAGGGTTCCTTTATCCCGAATTTCTAGTGATAGTAGCGTTAGAGATACTTTAAGTTTATAAAACATAGATTTGTTCTTGTTGAGTCAATTGGTGTGTAGTATATATGCATGTAGCCCCAAAAGTTTCAGCAAGACTAAATTTTTTAGCGTAATTACGTCACTTGTTGGAAGACGTGCGTTGTTGGAAAAACGTTCACTTCCAACAAGTTCACAAATATTTTAATAAGAATTTATAAAAAATGCAATAATATTCTAATTGTACATTATTTTAACAATAAAAACATTCTATGGTGTAAAACACATTTGTTTTATATTTTAATCTTAAAGTACAATTCTACTATGCGTAACATACATTGCGCAACCGGAAGTGTAACTTGAAAACGAAAGTACGAGTGTTCAGAACCGATGGACAAAAATGACAAATATCACCAATTAGTGTGAGTAAAATCAGCGAAATACATGATACTTTGTTCCTAAATACTATGTGTATGAACGTTATTACTTTAAAAAGACTTGACAACTCTCGAATCAGTCTTTATGAAAAATTGACTTCTGAGATTGCTAGATTCTATATGTGGCGCAGTGCGCATGTCACCCGGTTCATTCATAAGACCAGAAGATGCTAGTATTTACTGTGTACGTTCCTTATTTCCATGATTTATTGGGAAAACATATCGAGACTCGTATGACAACTTATTCAAAGAAAGCAACAAACAACTACAGAGTTTGATGTTTACAAAACTACCACAAATATGCGTAAAAGCCATTCAACAATGGATCATTCAACTGTGAAACTGAAAGGACTAAACACATGCCATGGTGATCACGTGTTTTGCAGCAGACAAGTGGACACAAGTGGTATCTACTTCAATATTTGTGACTTATGATAATTATATTTTATAATAATTTCTACCTTGCAAATCTTGTAAAAATTGATATGGCAAATATGAACAAAAATGAAAATACATGTCATGTCATGTACATACATAAATAAACATGCTTATTCATAAAATATTAGCCTTCATTTCTTCAACCCATTGAATTACAAATACACATGGTAAAAAAAACCCAACACATCTATCTATATTATATATGGCCTATGGTTATTTAATAACCTGATAAACGACTCAAGTGTGCTTTACTAAAATAAATGTATAGTATACTATGGCTAATAGTGTTCTCTACATTTTACCCCCTTTTCTATCATTTGCGTCCTCGCAAATACTCATTACATAATAATGTATCTTAAAAAAAAAATTGCTACATCTTAACATATGTACAGGTACGTACTTTTGTCTTTCAGGATGCTGTTATCAACAGCCATAACAAAATTCTGGATTGAAAATCAATCATTTATCTGCATGAAAATTGGTAAGTTTCATATCGGGTTATCATAATTTACTAGACTAATAAAAATTTGACTATTTCAATTGGATATTAAGGTTCTTTTTGAACATTTCTTTTTCACTGTAAAAAAAATCTTCTATACTAAATAAATATTTGTACTGTTATGTTATATATCTATATTCTTTCAGGTGGATGAACTACTTAGAAATCAGCTGATCATTTCTACAGCCTGACGCTGGAAATATGACACTACAAATTTAAATGGAATATTCGAACAATTCTATTTAAGGAGAGTATATCTGCACATCAACATTCAGTGATCAAAATGTTCTCAAACTATAAATACCAAGTAATTTTTTTTTAAAATCTAAATATAGATTCATCAATTCGATTTCTGAATTATTCAAAATAAATTTTTGGCTGTAATCAATACCCCTAAAAATCTTAAAAAACACCTGAAACATAATTATTAAATACCCAAATTTTTACATTACAATATCCCTTAAAATATTTTGATTGTCTAAATTAATTCTTTTTTGTTGTAACCACGGACTTCATCTTTCTGTTAGTGAATTTTGGTTTAGGTGGAGGATACTGTATTGATTCTGGTCGGCTGCTTTGATGGTAGTAAGAGTTAAGGCGGTCAACTAACCTTGACTGCCTTGCTAAATTGCGCTCTTGTTGCCTGACTTGACCTCTTAGGCAGCAGATTGTGGACGAAAGGTCCTTGATATACTCACTATTTTTGGTTTGTTGCTCAAGTATTTGTAATTGTTGGTTTGTAATTTGTTTGAGAGCATCTAGTATCGAGTTCGACTCTGAATTAGCACTCCCAGTGATAGCAGGGTTTTTAGGTGTTAATGCTGGATTTATATTGGTTGTTTCTGGAACTGAATTACTGACAGGTTCTGAAAAAGATAGGTTAAATGGCTCATCTGTCCCCATAAGCTGGGACAGAAAGTTCTCAGTTTCTTGAACCTCAGCTTCTCTATCCAGCAGGTGAAAAACTGGAGAGCTCACCTCTGGGGAAAATGGCATGGCAGAGCAGTTTATTTGTTCAGTTACATCAACAGGTGTGGATGATCTGGGCTCAGAAGTAGTTGTTGGGGTCTGAGCAGCAGTTGTCAAATTGGCTGGAACAGGAGAAGATAAGCTGTCACAGGTTGTCAGTTGTACTGTTGTGGTGCTTGAGTGGCTACTGGTTATCTGTGGAGGATCCATTGGCATATACTGGTGTAAAGATGAGATGACATTGTGGGTTGTAATTGGTGTTGGTTGATAGGTTTGTGTTAGTGGTGGCTGATAAAATAACGAAGAGTGCGTGGGACTGTATGGTATGGTAAGAGGAGAATCTGAGGTACTTGTGGTTAAATTAAAATTGTTAGGCTGTTGTGGTGGTGGATATCTTATTTGAGATGAGATGAAAGTCTGTATCTGAGGTTGTTGAGTAGGCACTGGTAGCCTGTTGAAGTTAGTGGGCTGCCTTTCCCTTTCTGCCCAATATTGTGCACTTTGTTGGCGAGATAGTGCCACCATATCAACACCAATTTTAATTATATAAGGATTGAGATTGGTGAAACTATAGGCTTCCTCTCCTTTGAAATTTGGACCCAGAGCACTCCTCTGTCTTTTGTGTGCTTCGAATGTTCTAATGTGCCTCTCAAATTGATGGCGGTTATCACCCCTGTACATACACAAGGTACAAAAGTACCTATGCTGGTCTAGAGCCAGATGAGTCTTCATAATATGACCCTCTACCCTGGTTCTCTCCTCCATATTTCTCTCCCCTTTGTTATGGCAGTGAAAACACTGGTAAACAAGACCTCTTTTATTATATTTTTTGTTAACAGTTAGTCTCAGTTGTGAAGCCATCTGAAAGGAAACCATATTTTAGTTTCTTGGTAGGATTTTACAAGGACTCTTCTCAGATGCCTCACCATGCATAAAAGTTTTGGAGAATTTTTTTTTTTACTACATCATGGATTCCTGCACACATCAATATTTTATTAATGATATGACATTATCCGGTGGATGTAATGTTTTGTTAAAAAGTAAACCTTTATATTTTGGTTTGTACAAGTAAACCTTTGCACATTCCTTGTTTATAACATATATTTAGTTTTAATACATGCGGTTTTATACCTTACTGATGTCATGTCCATGCATAATGTTTATTTAAGTACACCTGAACTCTCAGGCAACATTTGTGTGGGTGTGTAGAAAGGTCATTTATACTCTACACATTTTTCATTTATATTACATTTTAAATATTAAATATACAATTTAGAAGTTCAAATATTTCAAACTACAATTGATCATCAACCTTTGAAGATCAGTAAATTAATAACTAATACTGGTTTTAGTTATATTTATATGTATATTTTTTTTAAACCAATTTTTTCTTTAATAGGGTTTTTATCCATTTTGGACAGTCATCCCCACAGTAAACTTTCAATTTGTCATGATTTATGACCTTTTTTGTACCATTTTCATCCATCTGGATTTCATAGTTTATGTCATTATTTTTTTTTGTGACTAAATAAGGCCCAGTGTACATAGGTTGTAGTTTTGAACATAAACCTTTCTGTTGACCTGACTGATACCAGACTTTATCATTGACATTAAATACAGTTAAATTAGACTTTCTGTCAAAGTAGTCTTTCCTTCTTTTAGCATTTGATTGTAAGTGGTTCCTAGCAACTTCATGTGCTTTATGCGAAGTTTCCCTAATCTGGGAGACCTGTTCCCCAAAATTATTTGTATTTATATCAATTCCTAAGGGAACACCCCCTTTTAATACATCACTTGGAATTCTTATCTCCCGTCCCAAAAGCATAAGGTTTGGTGTAAGTGTAGTTGTCTCATTTGGGGTTGCCCTGTATGCCCCAGCTAGACATCCTAAATTTTGGTCCCAATCTTTTTGTTTTCCCTTTATATAGGATTTAATCATTCCTAATAATGTGCGATTGAATCTTTCGCATTGCCCATTTCCTTTTGGATTTCTAGTCTTGTTCTAGTCTTCCGTATTTCAAGGAGTTGACACAATTCTGTGAAAAGGTCACTTGTATAATTTCTACCTTGGTCTGAGTGTAACGAAAGAGGACAGCCGTAACGGCTTATAATTTCATTTAGAAGTATATTTGCACAAGTGGTTGCAGTTTGGTCAGGGATTGCAAAGACTTCAACCCATTTGGTGAAGTGATCAGTAAAAGTCAGTATATATTTATTTCCTCTAGGTGTTAAGGGGAATGGTCCCATAGTATCTGTTGAGAGTCTATCCCAAGGTGCACCTGTAGGCATACTTCCTAATGGAGCCTTGGCTGATTTCAATGGTAATTTGTTAGCACCACAAGTTTGGCATTTTGCTATCCATATTTTAACATCCTCCCTAACTTCAAACCAATAAAACCTCTGCAATAGTTTTTCTGTAGTTTTTCGTTTCCCCAGATGACCAGATATGATAGAATTATGCATGCTATGCAAAACTTCATTTTTTAATTTCATAGGTGTCAAAAATTGTAAGTAGTGACCGTGACCTGTATTGTTTTGTTTGAAAAATTCTTTAAATAACAACCCATCTTTTACTATTTGACTATCCCATTGGTGGCAATAAAATCTGGTAGCAGGACTCTTGCTTTGCAATTCATTCTCAAGGGGCTTATTGTTGGAGATTTTCCATTTCCGTATATGTCTAATGTCCTCATCTTTGTCTTGTAATTGTCTCAATTCGTCAATACTATGACCCATGTTCCATACAGTAAAGTCATCATTTTGAGATGTTTGATTTCTAGTTTTTACTGCTTTTAATAAAGAGTTTTCTGAATTTTCAGAGTTTTTAGTATATGTTGTCCCTTCTTGGGATATTTTCATGCTACTTACCATATCTCTAGCTCTTTTGGTACATTTTTTACAGGGCCCGCATTTGAGATATTCCATGTTATCATTCATAGGACAGTCACAATCCCTAGGATTTGTGCATCGAGACATAAAATCAGCATTGCCGTGTTTGGACCCTTGTCTGTATTGTATTGTGAAATCAAAGGCTGACATGATTTCTATCCATCTAGCAATTCTGCCCTTAGGTTCTTTTAAGCTAAATAGCCAAATAAGAGCTTGATGGTCAGTTCTCACAGTGAAAGTTCTACCTAAACGATATTGTCTGTAATATTCTATGAAGTATCGTACAGCAAGGAGTTCCTTGTCTGTGATACAATAGTTTCTTTCGGCCTTATTCAAAGTACGACTACCATATGCTATAATTCGAAGTGTACCGTCCTGTACTTGTTGTAAGACTGCCCCCAATGTATCGTCACTTGCATCCGTGTCCAGTATGTATTCACCCTCATCTTTGGGATAAGCTAGAATACCAGGACTGACAAAATGTTGTTTAAGATGGTCAAAGGCCTTTTGGCAACTCTCAGACCACAAGAACGTTTTGGATTTCTTAGTCAGGTCTGTTAATGGTTTAACTAACTTTGAAAAATGATTAATATATCTACGGTAATAACTACCCATACCAAGTACATGTCTCACTTCTTTTACTGTTTTTGGGGTTGGGCACTGTAAAAGTTTGGCAACATTATCAGGGTTTGGCTGTACGCCCTTTTCCGAAACAATATGAACCAGAAATGTAACTTCAGTTTGAAAAATATTACATTTCTCCGGTTTCAATTTTAAGCCAGCATCTTTTATTCTATTTAGGACTATATCTAGTCTCTCTAGATGTTCTGTAAAATTAGATGAAAATAAAATAATATCATCTAGGTATATCAATAAAATTTGCCACTGAAGGCCATTTAGAACAAGTTCCATAAGTCTTTGACAACAAGCAGGTCCATTTGTTAGTCCAAATGGTAATGTTTTATATTCATATAGACCATATTTGGTTGCAAAAGCAGTTTTGTGTATATCTTCATTCTTAACAGGAATCTGATTGAAACCACTTGTAAGATCGAAAGTACTAAATAGAGAAGCTCCGGCTATAGTGTCTAGACAGTCTTGAATTCTTGGAAGGGGCCATGCATCTTTTTGTGTAACAGAATTCAGGATTCTATAATCAACACATGTCCTCACTTTCCCATTTTTATTGAGGACTAACACCAAAGGACTTGACCATGGAGATGTGGACTTTTGTATTATGTCTTGTTTTTCCATTTGTTGAATAATTTTCATTTCTTCATTTGCATAAGCAAATGGAACTCTGCCTGGAGGTTGCTTCACAGGTTTAGCATCTCCTGTTTCAATACTGAAATCCAGGAGTTTAGTTCTACCTAGGTCAGTTTCATCTTTAGAGAAGGTGTTTGAGTATTTTACCAGCAAATTTTCAATTGCTGTCTTTTCAGCTTCTGTTCGGCCTGGAGCAATATTTTCATACATATTTAATAAGTGACTTGGAACATTTCCACTTTTCCCACCCTCTGAAGTCCCCTTTTTGCTTAGACGTCTGATAATGCCCTCAATGGTTTCCCAGTTTACAGGCTTTGGTTTTAGCAATTTCAATCTTTTCAATGTATTTTTATTTCCCCTTTCAGCACTGTCCTCACATTTAAATAATGTTACAGGAGTATTATCAACTATTTCAGCTGAACCAATTATTGTGTTTTGGTATAATGTATTTTCATAGTCATATGGATTCAGAATCCTGGCTTTGCATGCGACACTTTTACTGATGTCAACTAGGCATGGTGCCATGATAAGGGAATATTTATCGGAGAAATCGTCAGAAGGTTCTAGTAAACATTTTTTTCCAAATTCAATAGGATCATCATGCTTGCGATCTACAAAAACATCTATTAAAATTTCACTTCTAGGGGGATATCAAAATTTTCAGCCACGTAAATCTTTCTTATATGGTTGTTAGTATGGCCAATTTGAGTGCATTGAATAACATGATCACCTAACAACATAATTCCATCTTTTAATTTCAATTCTACAGGTCCCCATTTAGATTTCATTAGAACATCTAGCCCCAACAAGGCTTCATCTTCTATATTAGCTACTATCATTTCGATTTCAAAACATAGATCTCCCAACATTACTTCAAAGGTGGCTTTCCCTAACTCCTGCAGGGGTTTGCCATCAGCACAAGATAAGGTGTCAGACTTGACTAAAGTTGGTCTTTTACTATTAGGGATTTTATGGAAAGCATTAACGGACAACACTGTACGAACTGCTCCAGTATCCACTGTAAAATTAACCTCAGACCCAAGGACATGTCCTTCGACGTAGACTCCATCACTTCGAAGTACTTGTCGTTTTATTAATTGGTCTGTTACTATTTGTTCATTTCCTCCTTCAGGATCTGAACTTACAGAATTCTTCTCCTCGACAGAAGTAGAAGATACATTACTATTAACTAAATTACTACTACTTTTGATATCTACAAAAGTGTTACTATTTTCATTCTCAAATACTATTTCCTCTTTCTTACTATGAGTTTCAGGGGTTATGTTGCTAGGTACATGTATCTTGTTTTTCACATCAGTTATATGACCTCTTTCAAAAAATTTACGGGTCAACTCCTGGTCCACGGGATCAACCCGGTTCAGTTTAAAGAGTATCCCTCAGGTTTAGCCTCATTTAAGGGGGAGGTGGAATTTTGTGTAGTTGGTTGAGCTGGGGAAGTATTGAAAGTTTGTCTATTATCACCATTGGGTGCACAATTACTTCGCTGTGCTTGGGGAGGAATGTAAGTTCTTCTACTTTCATAACTAGTTCTGTTATTGCCTGTATTTTGTCTATTTGGATAGCTGTAACAATTCCTGGCAAAGTGTCCAGGTTGGCCACAGCAATAACAAATTGGAATGTTTGATGTGGTATTTTTGTCTATAATAGACTTGCCCACCTCAGTACTCTGATTGAAATAAGGTATTCTTTGTTCAAATGTTTGACTTTGTCCTTTACTAGTCTTGTTATGACCATTTATTTCAAGTTTTCTCTTATTCTCATACATTGTATCAAACATTTCTTTTAGTTCCTGTTTTGTTATCTTAATAATTTCATTTTCTGTCCCATTTTTATTTTCTGATCTATCAATTTTCATCTGTCCCTACTGGACATTTTGTCTAAAAAAATATTTTTCTTTACTTGTCTTAATTTCTTAGATTTTCCCCCGTTATCATAATTAACTTCCACCCTTGATGTGGTTTCCTTGTAAGTTATAACCTCTTGTACTGCTTCTTCGATAGTTTTAGGATCTTTTAATAGTTCAACATGGACCCTTGCATCATTATCTGATAACCCCATTAAGAATCTTTGAAGTAGATCCTCATGTCTAGTTTTAGCATCTCTGTTAGTATATGCTTTCTCATACAACCTTTTTAGTTCAGCTGCATAATCTGCAACACCTTCATTTGATTTTTGGCATCTTCTATTAAATTGTATTTTATAAGTTCTCTTATTTTCAAAGACACCAAATCTATTTTTAAGTTCTCTTACTAGTTTTGAATAATTTTTCAGTGTTTTACTATTCATTTGGTCAAACGTGAAATCACCAGCTTCACCTTGAAGTCTGGTAAGCAATTCACCCAATTTGGTCTTATCATCCCAGTTTTGTAAATTGGCAACTGCCTCAAATCTGTTTCTCCAAACCTCCCATTTTTCTTTTCCTGTAAATGAAGGTAGTTTTGCATTTGAAAACTTAGTTTTGGATCTACTATCTTGACTTCTGGTTATTACACTTGTCCCTATACTGGCAGTGTCAGTATCTGAGTCCACCCCAATTTGTATAGCCTCATCATCAGTCTCTTCACTTTCAGATTCTGATGAAGAATTAGACTGAATTGGTAGGTTTAACTTTGAAGTATGGGATTTTACTGAAAATTTAGTTTTAGAACCTTTTTGTTTCTTTTTAAATGCCTTTTGAGTGTTTGGCTCAGTAACCTTATTTACAGACTGTTTTGTCAGCCCAATGAAAGCATTTTGTATAGCTGTTACTATCTGACCAGTCATATCTTGAATGGAATTTTTAATAGATAGATACATTCCAGTATCACCATGATTTAAGGTTTCATGCTGGTTTTGTATTTCATTAGTATCTTGTCTATTACTCCTAGACCTTCTAGGTGAACCCTTTCTTCTAGGGCTAGATTTTTTATTAAATTGAATTTTAGACCTAGATCTCAGTACTGTTTTTTCCTGTTCAGCGTCTGTGTCAGTGTCTGTTATTTCTGCCAGTTCTGTATCATAATTTTCCAGTGCAGAATGGTGAGATGTGTTTGGAACATTTTCAAAATCTGATGTTTCATCTGGGCCAGTCTCATATTGACTTATATTACCAGTTTCTGCAGTTTCGATGTCCTTGTTAGATTGACGTGTAAATCTTGGTTTACCCATTATTTAATTTTGAAGTTCACAATTTTTTCACTTACTGCTCTAGCTAGGTTCAAATCACTGGATCCAAAAAGAAATGGATCCCGCCGAGGATGCCAAAATTTTGTAGCGGCTAGGGGTGCTACTAGTTATTTATATATATATATATATATTAGACTGAAATGCAGACACTCACTATATTGGGGTTGTTGGCTTTGGATTTACAGTAACTGAGATCTAGTGAAATTCATAATTTTATTTTGTAACAACAATGGTTTGTATAGGTGAATAAATCTATACTAACAACATATCATGAGTATTCACTCATTCACTTTTCATATTATATTCAGTACATGTGGCAAGAATCCATTGTAGTACCAAAATATATCTTCAATACTTAAAGATAGGACAATGAATAATCATAGGTTCCTTACCCATGAAATTACAATAAAATAAAAAAAAATATGCATAGGAAAATATCTGAGTTGAGTCCTGCTAAAAATTATTAAATTTAGAAAAACAATTTTTGATTTGGTAAGAGTTGTCAGAAAACCTTATTCTGACTGTAATATAATTTAAATGACTGGTTTATCACCAATTCATTTAACCAATAGTACTTCTCAACTCCTCGTTGAGGTTGTACAGTGAAAAGTTTATCTGTACAAATATTGTCCTCCAATACGAGTACATTTTTAAAAATAGTTTCTTGCCTCAAGAAAACTCCCTTAAATCCAAATATCTCCTATTTATTCCTATTTAAAAAATTAAACCGATGAATGGCAAAGTTCTATGAAGTTGATATTTAACTTAAGCTTTGCCTGCGAAAGTTCAGAATTTAACTATAATTATAATAAACCAAAATTTCTAATTTACCATTATCCTTGACTTTTCTCTTAAAAGATTAACAAAAAAAAATATATATTTGAAGTAAAAATAAATACTCATTCTTTAAAATTTAGCTCTCTAAAAAAATACTAACGTTTACAGCCAAAAGTTTCAGCAAGACTAAATTTTTTAGCGTAATTACGTCACTTGTTGGAAGACGTGCGTTGTTGGAAAAACGTTCACTTCCAACAAGTTCACAAATATTTTAATAAGAATTTATAAAAAAATGCAATAATATTCTAATTGTACATTATTTTAACAATAAAAACATTCTATGGTGTAAAACACATTTGTTTTATATTTTAATCTTAAAGTACAATTCTACTATGCGTAACATACATTGCGCAACCGGAAGTGTAACTTGAAAACGAAAGTACGAGTGTTCAGAACCGGTGGACAAAAATGACAAATATCACCAATTAGTGTGAGTAAAATCAGCGAAATACATGATACTTTGTTCCTAAATACTATGTGTATGAACGTTATTACTTTAAAAAGACTTGACAACTCTCGAATCAGTCTTTATGAAAAATTGACTTCTGAGATTGCTAGATTCTATATGTGGCGCAGTGCGCATGTCACCCGGTTCATTCATAAGACCAGAAGATGCTAGTATTTACTGTGTACGTTCCTTATTTCCATGATTTATTGGGAAAACATATCGAGACTCGTATGACAACTTATTCAAAGAAAGCAACAAACAACTACAGAGTTTGATGTTTACAAAACTACCACAAATATGCGTAAAAGCCGTTCAACAATGGATCATTCAACTGTGAAACTGAAAGGACTAAACACATGCCATGGTGACCACGTGTTTTGCAGCAGACAAGTGGACACAAGTGGTATCTACTTCAATATTTGTGACTTATGATAATTATATTTTATAATAATTTCTACCTTGCAAATCTTGTAAAAATTGATATGGCAAATATGAACAAAAATGAAAATACATGTCATGTCATGTACATACATAAATAAACATGCTTATTCATAAAATATTAGCCTTCATTTCTTCAACCCATTGAATTACAAATACACATGGTAAAAAAAAAACCAACACATCTATCTATATTATATATGGCCTATGGTTATTTAATAACCTGATAAACGACTCAAGTGTGCTTTACTAAAATAAATGTATAGTATACTATGGCTAATGGTGTTCTCTACAATACAGTCACTTAAATGAAGTTTTCGTTTCAGACATCAAATCTCTCAATTAGCTAACTAAGGCAGTAAATTGTCACTAAATCAAGAGAAGATCATTTTTATTCTCTGAATTTGTGTACCGTTATATCTGTACTATGACAGTGGATGGAGTATGGTTATTCTTCATATCATTTGTACCAAACCATTAAAATTTCTTGAACATTTCAGCCGGACCTTTAGTAACTGACCTGACATTCACTTCAGGGAGAGGAGCTGATGATGTTAAATACCTTTTAAGATGTTTGTGTTGTGAAGCAGCTGGTTATGATATACGCGAAATCTGGTTTTCAGGAAATAAATCAACATTATTAAATACCACAACAAATGCATCACATATTTGTCATGATTTTGGAAAAAAAATGCCATGTTTTATATTTCATGCTTTGTGGAAAGTTCGATGGGAATTTTTGAAGGAAAACAAAAAATATTTATTTCAAGTAACACTTTCTGAGGTTCAATATAGACATATTTTATGTAATACTCTAATTTTTGTTGTGAAAATATCTTGACTTAAATTTATAACAAGGAAATGTAAATGGATACATTCATAGCTCATTTGCCTTGGATTCACAACAGAATTTCACTGAAGTCCATTATGTTGTTTTAAGTTGTTTTTTTAATGTAATAATGTTTCAATATTTTTAGTCATTTCTCAACTATTCAGCCAGTACAATACACTCATATGTTCTCTCTTTTCCTTTTGAAGAGTACTCAAGGGAACAAAGATTCTAGCGGAAATCAAAAGAATATAATCAAGGGACAAAAACCAGACCTGCAAAACAGACAAACACAACAAAGAACATAAAGTAACTAAAATGACACATACAAAGTAACAAAAGTAAATAAGCAACTCTTACTCCAATAATATCTGGGAGCTTAAGATAATACAAAGAGTACTGTGTGTACTTAAGCTTTTTGTTCTTTACAGAAAGCGAACTGCAATTTTTACCTTCTGATATGGAATCTTCTAATGCAACCAATGTTGTTTGTATATATGTAAAGGTTAATTCTGATAACAAGAAAGCGTCAGTAACAATTAATATAAAGGGTTAGTTAAGTAGTTATCTAGTTCATGTTTGTATCTTATTTATTGATTAAGACCAACATAATGGCACTTGCATTTCAATATACCATCCTATTGTAAAACAACGGCGTCTTAATCTTTCAAAAAGATGAGGACTTACAACGAAAAAAAGCGATTATAACTTTCTTTGCTATTTTCATAATATAATTCTAGGTGACAATCAAACTAATTAAACGGCAAGGCGATGGATAAATGAATAAAGTGACTGAACAACAATCGTAAAACAAAACCATTGATACACACGAAAACAGAGAACAGAAAAAAAAAACATATCGGCGAAACAGATTTATGAAAAATAACAGTACAGATATGTATCTTACAGTATAAATATTATAATATAGTACAGATAAACTATATCATAAACTATTAAAACGCGAGTTTGTTTGTTTCTGAAGGTGTACAGGTCTACATACTGGGTGAAAGTCTTCTCTTTCACGGACAATCTGACGTCAATATTAAAGTCTTCATGCGAACCAATAAAACAATACAAACAATGACAAAAGCTACGAGAGACCTTCTTGTACTTGGGAAACACCATGAATCATTTCAGGAAATAGGTTTAAACGGAAATTTACAATATACGAATGAAGTTAAAATGTTTATCAATTTAACAAATGATGACATCATTGAAAGTGAGATCGGAAATTGTTTCAGCAGTTATTACCCGCACCAGCCTTTCTATATTGTGTTCTACCGCAATAGCACCAAATATGGTAAGAAGTTATTAGTGAAATAAAAAAAAAGTAATAATATAGGTTTTGTGAAATAAATTAAATTGATTATTGTTTTAAAGACTTATATATATCAGCCGACATCACTATATCAAAGGGTAGGGTGAAAATCATTTTCATTGTATCTTCGTAAACAGCTTCTTTTATTCATATTACAATAACTTACTTTACAGATACAGCGCCTGAAAGTTCTCGAAATCTTCCCATCGTGACAGCTATAGTTATTTGTATAGCAGTGGCAGTTGCATTAAAAGGTAGTGTCCCAATATACATGCACTGTGCATTTCTTTCTTATAATGAACCGAAAAATATGAATAAAAATGGCATATTTTTGTATACTTCATTTGGTATACTCAATTAAACGCTTCTTTCTTTACGAATATCTTCTAGAATGGTGATATATAGTCACTAATTATTTTGTTTATAACGATATCTAGTTTAGCGTATACATGTTTAAAAAAAAAAAGCCTGAAATTATTATATGGAACAGTTAAAGATGTTTATATAATTGCAAGGCAATTGGATAAGTTACTCATTTCATATAAATAGCATGTTTGAAGATAAAAATAGCTTGATCGTTTTTATTTTCGATTGTTAGTTATATATAGTTTGGTTTTTTTTTCATTTTAGTTATTCACATTATCAGAAAAAGGACGAGGTTTGTAAAGCCAAATGATCTACATGTATTTGAAGATGTTTGTCCTTACTGTGCACCTGGTCCAAGCTTCGAGTATTAAGTGTAGTTCGGTTGCTCATTTACTTTTATTTGAGTGTGCAATTTTGGCAATCTCCTCCACAGACTGATAACCATTTCCTGATAAAGTACGTATCAATCCGCTCGCTTATAGGATGATATATAGGATGTAAAAACAGTCACAGGGCATGAGAACTACCATTTCCAAATCCGCGAAGACGTTTCCGGTGCCCTGAACCAATTCGCATAAAGGTGTTGGCTTAATAATGAATGTGGCAGAGTTGTAAAGCTTTGAAATAGCACATATAACTTTTAAGCACGATATTGTTATTTTAGTTTTTTTAATTTTTGTGTGTGAGTCAACTAAATTGTCAAGTCATTATCATTTGAATCGTGATTTCCCTTGCATAATAAAATGTCCTTGATTTATAATTTCAATAGAGTATTGAGGACGGAAAAGGCTGTTCCCACACATATTCGTTTTTGTTTTGTTTTTTGTTTTGTTTTTGTTTTTGTTTTTTTTGTTTTTTGTTTTGTTTTTTTGTTTGTTTTTGTATTTTGTTTTTGGTTGTTTTTTTTTTTGTATATAGGGATAAGTCTTCTATTGTTTTGCTATCAATTGGGTGGTTGTTTCCTTATTTTTTCCTTGTAGTTAAATATTTGATTTGTAGATGTTTTATTAACCATGATGTGTATATAAATATATACATTTTAAATTTTAATCCTCAATAATAATAATACTCATCACAAGTACAACAATTCTCTGTTAAATATTCTTCAGTAAAAAAAATAAATACCCGACACCCATGACACTATTACAATATATTGTGCAGTACACATAATTTTGAACCATGAAAAAATCATCAGTTTTGTAATACTTTAAGATGAAAATTACGCATTTTGATGGTCAAAAATATTATATTATAGGGCGAGAAGTAGTATCGATGACCATGGAGACGTACCTCCTGGAGGTATGTTTTGTTAAAAGAGATTTGAGATTTTCAATGGTAAATTTGCTGGCACTATGTCATCTTCAAATCTATCAAAATCACCAATTATCATATAGCATTAAGAGTAAAATTGGCAACAGGGTCAATTAGATCATAAATTAGTTTGTGAAAAGAATATCATCAGCAAATATATTATTATTTTTTTAATTAGCAAATATGTATTTTCGATACCCGTTCGAAAACACCAAACTTAAGCAACAATTATCCACCAGATTGTACGTCCAACACAATATATCCAGGAAAGTGGAAATCGATTTATGTAAACAAAGAGCAAATAAAAATTCCCACAGTAAACTATCTAAAATTAAATCATATTCTTTTCTCTCTCCATATAATTTTTGATAGATTAATAAAAACACAAATAACGTTTTATGTAAATCATCATCAGGTGTCAATCCCTGTATGTATCAGCCAGTCGATGAAACATTGTATGAGAACACAACACATTTCATGGAATGCACTGAAAATGAACATTTCCAGGGCAGATAACTCATGTCAAAAACCTCATTTTTCTAACATTCTATCGAACAATTTCTTAGCAAAACCAGTGATGCAGATATCAAATAATGATCTTTTAAAATACAGAAAGTATCCTTGAGTGGTATTACATTGTCAGATCGGTGGGGTTTTGACATGCATTTTGCTAGATTTTTACAGGGACTGTTACTTAAGTCGCAAAACCAATACTCTAATTATGACAATGCTTGAGCCTATCGTTATTCTACAGGTCAACTAAACCAAGTTGCAAACATTCTTTATTACTCAGCAAATCATAATCCGACATCGAGGGCCACGAGTGCTGCAAACACAAGAGTATGTATATGTAAAAGTATTATTGATGGTAATATATAATGTTGTTACGCACATTGTTCCTACATGAATGAGTATCATCAGCAACGCAATCTATACGCGGAAACGTCGTTTTTAGCTCGTGAGACAATATTGTAAGAGTGACAATGCTTCAATCTTATACAATAGAAAAGAATGAAATGTGGATTCTATTAAAATTGGGAAAAACAACAGTCTGAAATTAAACTCGTGAAAAGTACCATTAAACAAATATAGCTGATAACTTCATTCAGTCTCGGACCAAAATTGGAAGTGCGACTTTCCTGTAAGCCTCGGAAAAATATAGCTCATATTTCAAATGACTACGTTTTGCGGAAGATTTTGCTGAGCAATTTTACATTTTAGCAACATAACATTTATTGAGTAATAAGATGTTGACCTTTTTTCAAATATTCGTTCTTTGCTTCTGCAACCAGTTTGCCGTTTTTCATTTTTCTAACAGAAAACAGATGTTCTTTAACACGGAAATTGCAGTTATTGGGCATAATTTCATCCATATGCGCTGATTATTTAATAGAATAGGAAAAGTGCGCGTTACGTCAACGATGTACTCTCATCTAAGACAAAATTAGAAACAACAACTCTGTTAACCATAAACTTATTCGTAATTTGGCATATTATCTTGTATTGAATTGACATAACCAAGTGGTTGCTTGCTGAATAAAATGTAAACTGCTGTAAGAAAACACATAAGCGTTGTTACATCCATTTCAGAATAGAAAGAAAACTTACGTTACATGCTACCACATAGTTAGGAATAATTCATTATAATCGTTTTGGTAGTGTTTCCAATCGTCGTCTATGTGTGTATTTTAATATGTTATCTTTTTTTTTTTTTGTTAACTTGTGTTCTGCCCATAGATTTTACCCCTTCTCATGGGCACGTCTATATTTTCGATTGCATGTGAGTTTGTTTATTATCTTTAATAATGGAACTCGCCTTTTTGATAAAGAAATATTGTATCATCAGAGTTTGAAGTAAAATAATTAGGGTAACAGTTCAATTCACCTTTTTTGCAGAATGGTCATCTTAATTACGCTGAAATAGTGTTCGCTTCCACAAGTTCTAATTTACACAAATTATCGGGCGAAAGAAGTCAGTATTCTGAAGTCGTTCATGCAAGCACAGGAGCAAAACAAAAATGTCTTCAAAGCATAGAAGAAGATCCAAATAGTCCTCAGAGAGTAGGTGAATGGGAAAAGTCTAGTAGTCCTCAAAACACAGAGGCAATGCCTTATAGTCGACCAAACACAGGATGAGGGTCCGAAAGATCCATCGAAATAAAAACAGACAATTAACGGGACCTTAATAAAGAACATATAATGATGGATTCAAAAGAAAACGAAAACCTTAGAGATAAGGAGCGACACAGCGACCATTTTATAGGTGACAATATCGCGTCAGAAGCAACCCAATGCACAAGTTATTATAACCAATCGTCAAATGTGCAAAACCTAAACGTAAACAGATTAGAACAATCAAATGAAATAGTTAAGGGTGTCGGAGTGCCAGTTGACAGGGTGTTTCACACTTTAATGTCAAACAGTCTTAAATCTACAGACAGTGATGAAGATGACTTTGTGGATATAGACACGTTGTATACAAATATCTGATACATTGCACTAAATAATTATATTTAAAACATCTTAGCCGTATTGAGCTCCTGAATAAAAATAAAGAAATAAATAAATTTAAAAACAACTATTAAATTTCTAATTTTATAACAATTGTCCTCGAGACTCATCAAAACAATTACATTAGGTAATTTTCTTTATAATAGGGAAATGAAATATTATTATAATACTAAATAAGATCATAAATATATTTACGCTTGACGAAAAATTGACGCTCCCATGTAGTGACTAGTGGAGCATGCATACCTACAGACTGTATCTACCCTTCCGGAAAGTTTGTGGAAGTTCATGATGCAAGTGCTTCATTTGTTTGGTGAGTGTGCAATCTTGTTCTCCTTATCTTCAGTTTTCATCTGTATTTTATTCAGTTGTCTACGTCGTGTGTGCATATTTGTACATCGTCTGTTTTCCTATTTTTACGTTTTGTCAAAATGTACTTGGGATATAGATGCTTTCTCTATGTTGATGCTGCAGTAAATTATGCCGATATTTCACAAAGCAATATTGAAAAAACCTAAATAAAAATGTCGCACATTTGAATAAATCTAATCCTCTTGTATATTTTTATATGTTCACTTGCGCTCGAACATACACTCAACGTTAAAAACATTAATTTCTATATACTTGCAGCTTGATACGACCGCAACGAAAATTATACGCACACCATTTAAGTCCTATTCTGCTCTTAATTTGGATTGTGATTAAATGTATGAAAGATCACTTGCATACCAAAATGAAATGTTGATTGATCGATTATGGTTTAACATCCTATCACAGATATTTCATGCATGTCAGTACGGGACCAACTGGACTATCGAACAGGCCGGAGATCGAACACAAGACCTCCTGCACTCGATGCGAGCACGGGACCTTGTGATAGAACAGTACTTAGACATTAACATTAATGATTAAATTGTTATTTTGAGAAAGGGAGGAATGTGTTGGTGACTTTAAGAATTAGTATTGTTCATGTTAATTATAAATTGAATTATATATGCTTGGGGGTATGGAACAACCAAAAAGTGGGAATTAAAAGAACGTATTATCAAAACAAGTAACTATACAATAGCAAAAATACCTAAGGCTAAACAATTAAATTAAAAGAACGTATTATCAAAACAAGTAACTATACAATAGCAAAAATACCTAAGGTTAAACAATTAAAGTGTAAGCAAAGGCACAAACAAAATAATTAATTATACACAAATAATAAATGGGTCAGTAAATCATACGCAAGGCAGGTTAACTGGACACATGGGATGTTTATGTCCAGATATACATTGAATTAAGGTTATGTCTTATATAAGTGAATAGTTAACTGGATACATGGAATGTTTATGTCCAGATTTATGTCCAGATGTACATTGAATTAAGGATATGTCTTATATAAGTGAATAGTATATATTCGGAACATGTTGTATATTCTGTGATCCTCGCTTCTACTACTTGTAATAAACGTTACAGTCAGTTTTACTTGTATTGGCATTTAGTCCGTACCAGGCTCTACCACAACCTTGAGACCACTATTGAGGTACTAAAATGAAAGAGGCCGAAGAAATTAAAATTTAAAATTTTGCACTTGGAAGAGATATTGGAATAAACAAAAAAAAAAAAATAAATAAAAAAAAAAAAGAAGAAATTTCAGACTGTCTACGAAAAGTTTGTATTGGCATATACAAAAAAAAAAAAAAGAGCTCCGAGGAGCGCAGCATGATACGATCGCAGCTAGTCCCCGATTGCTCTGACGTTCAATGGCTGCTGGGTTTGTGGGACATCAAAGGCCGTCCCATATTACAAACACGGGATTTTGTGCACCAATTTTGGTAAAATTAAATACTTTTTTGGTTCTTGAAAAGTTAAAACTATGTATGTAATAAAAGTTATTATTACCTAATTTTAAGGTTTTATCTTGTTTATTAGATATAAAAATATTTTTCTCTATTTTCAAAATTTATTCAGGACAGGGTGATCTATTGCACTGTCGATGTACTATTGCACTGACCCCATAATGACCTTTTTCTAAGCCTTTTGATTGGTTGAACTTTTTAAGCGCTTCATTGAATTGGAATTTACACACAAAAAACTCGTGTGTAAAAACGTAGATGTGACTCTCGTCAATTCGTAAACATGGAGCGGTCAATTTCCTATTCCTGGTCGAATGGTTGTCTCTTTGACATATTCCCCATTTCCATTCGTTGGCTCCGTGCAATATAGCACTTGATCATTCTCAGTACCTCAGGACAAATATTCTGGTCTATTGCATCCAACCCATTTAATAACTGTATAATATTATAAACGATATTTTATATAAACTTGTCTGTAGTAATTAGTTTTATGAGAAAGAAATTAAAACAAATATAGCAAAATATCGAGATCGTAAACTATGAGGTTCAAGATCACGGAGTCAAATATTGTGAAGTTTTGTAAAACTTGCAATGTGCAAATTCCATACAGAGTGGAAACATTACATCGTCAATAGTACTGCCTATTGTATATGCAACTACTAATGACTGTCTTTTTTGAATTTACAGAATTTTGCATTTCAAGCCACCGCGTGTTTTTCAAACGGGTCAAGCTCTGTCGTCCCCAATTTGTCTGGCAAATCAGCCGTTGGACGCTAGAGCAATCTCGGACTAGACTGTAGCATGTTGAATTCTGTTCCTTTGGGGTAAGTATGGACAAAATCAATTGCGGATCCAGAGGGGGTGCAGGGGACAGATGTTTGAAGAAAAGTTAAAGACGGACCCCAAGTGACATTTTTTACAATATTTAGGACTGTAGTTACAAGCAAACAACTGCATGTTCTATTCTGTATTCAACTAGACATTGCCACTAAAGGGAATAACACCATGGCCGGATCCAGACACTTACAGGAGGGATGACAACCGAGGTTCCTCAGGAAAGGAGGGTGCTGGGACATTATTTGCCATTTTTCGTCAATTGTACACATGAAAATGACATTATTTTCAATAAGGGAAGTGCTAACCCCCTGCACCCCTTCTGCATCCGCCGCAGCTGGTTGAGCCCTTTACATTTGGAGAACCAATGTAGACACATGATCAATATCCGACGCAAATTTTATGGGGGATAGACTAAGCACTTTTGACACGCAATTTTGCAGCCGACTCCAAAAAGAAATAAGTACTACGTTTTATTGACAACACAATAACAGAATATGACTGCAAATTTACTTTAAGCATTGATTCCTGACAATATGCACATGGTAATCAAACACTCCATTGAGTTTCATTGAAATCCTGCAAGTCGTTAAACATCCGACAATATGCACATTCAAATATGGTAATTTAACAGATCACCAAGTTTTATAACAATTCAGGAAGTCGTGGAGGAGTTTCGGACAACATAAGGCTGAAAAACGCCATTAGACATCATTTCTACAATATTGGCCCTAACTTAAATTCCTGACAGTATGCACATCTCCATGTGGTTATATTACGTCCCACTAAGTTTAAACAATGCTGCAAGCCCCATAGAAAATAGTTGCGGAGAGACGGAGGTTGGGATTTCATATTAATCCTGGAAATTGCGGACTCTGCATGAGACCTAAGTTATCTTAAAACGGCTGAAGTCCAACAACCATCACTTTTAAATTTTTTGTCGAAACATAAAAACATAAATACATCTCCATCTGGTTACACATGTATAACAATTAACATCCTATAAAGCTTTATAACAATACTGCAAGTTACTTAGAATATAAGATGAACAGGTTGTGCAGACAGGGTTAAACCAATATTGCCTCCTCATAACTTCGTTTGGGGGTATAATAGACATGTTAAACAGACTCTATCTTAGACAGACCCTATAACTGTATCACACCACTGCTAGTACGGTAACCGATATAAGCAACTCGTAGCATTATGTCCCTCCCCACTGCCAAAAAAAAAAAAAATGAAGTACAAAGTTCCATAACTCCTGTAAAATTTGTCAAATCAAAATCACTTTGTAATATAATCAAATTTAATACAAATGGTCATAAACAATCCTACAAAATTTGAACAAAATCTGTTATGTTGTACCCGAGGAGTTGCGTGCACAAACATGATCTAATGGACTGAGGCACAGACTCAGGTATTTCTATGACCCCCAAAAAAAACCTGGCTATGTGAACCAAAATGACAAAAATAACATCTACCTTTAAAAAGAAGAACATGGTGTCAGTATGACTATGATTTATTTACATGATGTAAAACATTACTCTAACAATGGACATCTTAACCATTGGTTGGTTGTACAAATGTACGTGGCTTAGTATATTATAACTTAATGAAAATTATCAAAAAAAATCACTTGAGTTCTAGGATTCTGTTTAAAAAAATCTTAATAAATAAAATAGAAAAGCTTACTTCAACAGATAATGCTTTTCTTCTATTGATTAAATGACCACGAAGTGATGAAGTGTGTTATATAGTTAATGACAAGAACTATAAATATTATTCCCTAAAGTAAACTTTTGTACTCAGTGCAAATGAAACAAACATACATTATAAATGCTCAATAAGGTAGAAATAGTCCACACTGTTTAACTTCCCCAAACAATCATTGGAATGCAACCTATTTATAAAGTATAAGAGTGAAAATTGGAGTCAAACTATTTCTAGTATCAAAATGTACTTTCAAAAGAAAAGAATTTACATGGTTCATAATTCTTGCTCAATACTACACAGAAATGTTGATGGCATTATATCATTCTTTACAAATAGTTAAGGAATAACTGCTTTATTTTTTTCGTCTATGAAGAAATAATCTCAATCACATGGTGTACACTAAATTACTGGAGTATCAGGTTATTTTCAAGTGTGGGCCTTAAGCACTGAGGATATTTTAAATAGATCCAATAAAAAATGTAACATTTATTCTTCATTATTTAATTTTAGTATCAAAATTCAATGAGTAGACCGTTGAAAAAGGTTGATGGCATCAGAGTCATATTCAAAATGTGGTCTATGAGATGATACATAATTTTTATCCAATCAGAAAGCATGTTACTTCTGAAATAATGTAAGATAGAATACATTAGAACATTTTATCATGACACTGAACGAACACAAGTGTTTGCCAATTATGTCCAAATTTAAGTTCGCTCTGGATTTCCCCAATTGAAAGCATTCAAAATAAAAAAACTCATTAAAATTCATGTTAGCTACACTTGGGTATATTAATTTAAAACCAGAATATGTGTGTGTGTGTGTGTTTAACTAAATTTATTTTAGTGTAGAAATACTTATGGATCAGATTTCTATAATCAGGTTTAAGCATAAGAGTCTTTTATTGATAAGTTTACAGTCTTAACACTGTGAAAAACCAATTACTATGTTTTGGAATGTGAGTTCGAACACATTCTCAAAAAAATCAATGGGTTGTGGCCAGACCAACAAGCCCCATTAAATTAAAACTTATCTGTCAAATAAAGACATAAAAGATTCTTCATAAGAACACAATGTTCAATAAAAAAAAACATTCATATACAACAACAAAAAAATATTTCACTGTGTTTCCATGACAACATCCTCACATTATAAAAAAAGTGTCCTTTACGTCATTTACTCTTTCATCCTGCCAATGATGTGTTATGGACCTGAAAAATAAAAGAAAAATAACTGAACCCTAACTGCTGTAATTAATGCATCAGTTATTGGAATGTGTAAATGTCATGTCATCCCACCCCCCTCATTTAATAAAGTTAGAACAGAAATGTTAGGTGTCCACCATGTTAAATCAAATTATTTTCAAAAGACGTAAGAGTGTGGTAACTTTGTTGGAGAATAGTTCTGAATCTAACATGGCTGAAAGTGCAAGACGAATACATCTTTCAGATATCCAAGGGAACGACTTAGTTCCACAACTAGGTGATTACTTACACAAGGGCATCAGAGATTTCATAGTCATGTGTGGTGTTTGGTTCTTTTTCTATCTATAATAATTAGTTTTATGGTCTGAAAGCCCTGCTTGCAAAAATTCTTTTATACTATCAAGGGACCATGGAATGTCTCATTGTAATGTCACAAAAGTCACATTTTAACTTACCCATGGGTAAAAAAGGAAAATTTCAAAGGGCTTAAAAAAGGAATACCCTGTCTCAAGTGAAAAGATACAATGAATATTAAATGAACACAATACATACAACATCAGAGATGAAATGTTCAACCATAGGATTCATGTAGAGGAATCCAACATCTTTATCTCATCATTTGTATGAACATTACAGGTTTTTTGTCAAGTCTTTACCCAGTGCTATACTACTGTTATACAGAAAGACTAATCAAGGGAACCAAAGCTATAGCGGTAATCAAAAGAATGCAATCCAGGGACAGACCAGACATGGAAAACAGATATATACAACAAAGAACATAACGTAACTAAAATCATACATATAAAGTAACAAAAGCAAATGAGCAACTCGAACTCCACTAATTAAGCAATAAACACATTTAGGTGCAAAGGATATCATGATTTAACAACTCACGAGATCATTTTTATACTGAGACAAACTGCTGATTGAGGTCATAAATTATATCTCAGAGGTTAATGAATCATGATATCAACTAAAACCTATTGTATTTTTTTTATTACATGAATACTTGTTCATAAACTATCTTAAATGAAAAACAATTTCCTGATACTATATTAGTGTACATGTTGAAGCTTTCACAAAGAAATGAACATCTCACTTGCTCTTTACGATGATTTTCATTGTAATTTGTATTTAGGAGCTTCCTATCCCAGTCATTAGATTTGGTACTACTGTGTTGGTAACTAGCCAACAAGCCTTCTAATTAACTGATGCATACTCTATTTCAATTTCAATCTTGGGATGAAATTTTTAAGAGAAACATCTTAATGTAATTTTTTTTGTGATTTTGCTGATAGAAGTATAACCCAGGATCAGCAACATGTTTTAATCATGGTCTAACATGTATAAACATCATTTCCTGGATTATTCTTTCAGTTGATTTTTTAAACAATGGCAAAAATAGTCAGTCATGGTGAAATGTATCTGATCATAGGTAAATTTTTATTGGGTCTGGTAGAATTTTTTTCAAATGTTCACAATTTCTTGTAGAACACATAGAAAAAAAAAGTCAAAATAACCATTCAGTCAGACAGATTAAAATTCTATTCCACCAAGTCTGAGAATTTGGTTATAATCACACTGTAACTGAAACAAATGTGCCTAGAAGTCACAGATGCCCCTTAAATTGATTGGTTGACTGACTGTTGATGTTTAATGCCCAAGCATCAGTATTTCAGCTATATCCAGGCAATGAACATGAAATGGATAATAAAATGAAAAGTCCACAAATTTTGATTGCCACTGGAAATAAGGAGGGGGGGTGGGGGGAGGGCAGGGTCAGGCAATTTAGCCTCCTATGGTGGACCACAAAGGTTCCTACTCCTATATACCACTGCTGGGTTCTTTAATGTGCAAGGAAGATGGCGTCTTTTCCAACAAGTTGCACCACTATTGTTCGTAGTCATGTTTTGCGTATTACGGCCTGATGACCCAGCATGTAGCATGCCAGGATTACCCCATTCCACCAACAGGGGCACACAACCCAATTGCTCGTTGGGCAGAGTGCCCTAGCCCGTGACCACGGTTCTGACCACTATTTAGTTGCCTTCTATGAAAAGCTTAGCACTGTAATAGGCATATCCTTTTTGACACCACAACCCGTACCAGCCCCTTACCTTGAACTTAAATGACCTAAAGTAACCCATCAAGTATAAGGGTAATTGATAAGACACAGGGTCAGATATATAGGCTTATCATATTTTTGGGTAGATCACTAAAACTATACCCATCTTGAGAGCAATGTTAACATTAAAACCCTAGTAAGTAAAGTTACATCAGAGATGAAATGTTCAATCATTTCAAACTTTCTGTAAGTTCAATATAAAGTTGTGATGTTTGACACTCACAGCTATATCTTACATTAATAAGTGGATTAGCAATTAGTGTTATTAACTGAGTTTTGGCTAAGACAACCTCCCTAACCCATGTCTGCAAGAACAACCAACTAAATCATGTCCATATGGATCATTTACAACATATTTTTAGTCTATATCTCAAATCACACATTATTCAGAAATTGAACACAATCTTGTCAAAATACCTTTTTTTTCACTCTTCAAATTATAAAAAGAGAAAAAGAAAAAAACAGATACTACTATGTACTTTGTACGCACATCCTTTGGCTTTCCTGATCATCGTTAGGTGATCTGTTCATTCAACAATCATAAGTACTAAAGGGTATTATTCAAAAGCAAATATCAATACCAATGTAACTATAACAATCAATACTGCTATCAAGTGTCTTAAGATCTAAAGTAATACGGAAGTCTGGATCAGTAGAATGTTTTAATCACTGTCAATCTTGAGTCTAACATGTGTAAGCATCATTTCCAGACTTCAAAGTAGAACATAAAGGCTAATCATTAAACACATGTACATGTATGTATTGTATAAATGTTATCAGGAAATAAACACTCAATTCAAATCTCTACTGAAATCAACTGCTAGAAATAGCTTAAATTAAGTACAAATCCATATACATGTATACAAATTGAGAGGCGATTCTTGGGAGTAGAAAACCCAAAAGGAACAAATGATGCATTTCCAATCTACTTTTACCACGTAACAGTCCTTTCTGCGGACTGAACAGTATTTTGGAGAAAAAACCCTACACATATCTCCTACTAAAATCAACCAAATTAATCAGGCCAAGTCAGATTTTTCACAAGGTAGCATGTTAAAGAGACACATTAGTCAAAGAAAGCAAATGAGTTTAACTTTATGTCTGATATGACACATGCTTGGTACTGAATGAGTGACTAACTTTCTGAAGTCTTAACTTGAGTTGATCATATAACCCAAATACCACTAAGTCAGCTCAATTGAGTATGACACAAATTCTAAATGTACATCAGAGATGAAAAGTTAAATCATAGGATTCATGTAGGGAAATCCAACATCTTTAACTCATCATTTGTTATTTAATGCATGTTAAGGCCTCATTTCCCCTTTCTTTGTTTGATGCATGAAAGATTTATTATCAATTCAACTTAACCTGTCTTGACACATATAACATCTGGTTGAGGCAGTCCAACTTTCTAAGTAGGTACCAAAGCTGTAACTCAGTTGAATTTTAAATCAATACTTATATTGTAGGGTTTTATTTCACAATCACAGGTTACTGTTATGACTAGTCTACTTCAAATGAATGGCTAGAAACAGCACAATTCTTACAAGACATTAAATGTGGATAATATCAGACTTGAGTAACAAACTTCTACCTTCAATTATTTCAGAGATCAGAAAAGTCATGAAGTAATACATGGGTCAACCTTAGAGAAATATTTCTTAGTAGTATAGTATCAATAAAACCACACAGGAATAACCAACAATGGTGCATTCAGATACACTGGCCCTGGAAAATAGTATTTCAATTCCTTTTAAAAAAACACAAAACTAACAATAACATAGATTGCAAATTTCAATACGCTGCACATGTTTTTGAAGGAAAAACCTCTAAACAGCAGCACTATAAACAAATATATATATAGAAAGATCTTAATCCAAAAAGTAATTTATACAATAAGTACTAAACACCAAAACTACGAAAATAGGAGGCCATATCCATCATTAACCTTTAAAATCATCTATCATAATCAGCAAACAAGAATTGAAGCCTGAAACTACTGTATCAGAGATGAAATGTTCAATCATAGGAATCATGTAGGGGAATCCAACAACTCATCATTTACAGTCAGTTACTTGTATTATTAACAGCTTTCTCAACAAAATTAATTAAACCAAATTCAAGAAGAACATGTCCTTAAGTAGAACTCCAGCTAAGAATCATGAAAAACGTGATTCATGGATGAAAAGCCTATATATTTTTATTTTTGATAATTCTTTTGAATTGCCATAGTAAACAGAAATTAACATTTGGTGTGTAATATAACCCATGTTCTTAGGAGATAAAAATTACATAGAATGCACTGTAGATTTAAAAAATAATGGAGATAACTCTGTAAATGACACTCAAATCAATACAATATTGGATTCTCAATGTTGATTATCACCTAAGAGCAGTCAGATTGTGATGAATAATTACATATTTCATAATAAAGACCTATAAAACAACTTAAGAAAAATAAAAATATGTAGCCTTTTTTCGGGGTGTATCACTTTTTTCAGATTTTGCATGATTCTTACAAAGACTACTACTTAAGAAAACATATTAAGTTTTTTGTGGCTTTATTTTCTGTGGCATAAAATTCATGCAATATTTCAGGAGAAGAAACTACTGTTATTCAAACAGATCCTGCTTTGTAATACTACAATAGGCCAAGTCAGATATTTAATGTGCTAGTTTACAGAAGTAATATTCCACAGAGAGTTATGTTTCCTAGACACATTAGTCCTACTCAAATGAATGCAACTTAATATCTCATTAAGCCACATGCTTGGGATTGAATAAGTGACTACCATTTCTTTAGTCCAATAGTAGAGGGATGAATTACACTTGAGAAGAGCACAATTCCATAAGAGAAGAGAGTCAGTTTCTCATAGTTGACCTTAAGTTAATGTTAATTTCTATTCAGTATGAAAAATGTTCGTAAGGTACATCCGAGATGAAAAGTTCAATCATAGGATTCATGTAGGTGAATCCAACATCTTCATCTCATCATTTGTTATATAAAACATGTAAAAGCCTTGTTTCATTTTTATTCTTTATATATGTGGAAGTATTGATTCAATTTAACTCTACCTAACAACAGATATTTTTTGATATGTCTGCCAGGATCAGCATGAAATTCTAATCATGGATTATCGTGAGTCTAACATGTAGGAACATCATATCCCAGCAGAACCATTTTTGAGAGATTTATCAACATATAAATTTAAAATAAACATCATAATTCTGTTAGTAAATTATCATTGGTTATTTTGACTTATACTATAAATAAGCCACCCATTCACAAGGATCTGACGACCAATAAACCTCCCAGATAAATCACTCTAACATGTATATCACCCTCTTAACTAAAAAATCATTACCAAATTTACAGGTACAAATGTATTCTGTATAATATTATGCAGTGTCTGTAATACCATCCTCGACTGCAACTAGGATGGAATAGTAATTAGGCATGACATACCTCTGTAACACTATGAATATGATACCATTATATAAAGCATTAATATTGTATTACAACATGGTTATAGGTACATACAAAATATGTTTGCAAGTTTCAATAGTTTATTTACATAATTTTGCTTCTATTTCTCTTCATGATAAGCCTGAGTCACTGAAGTTGTGGCAACATTTTCAATGCCATAAAATAACTTAACTGCCATTGTGAAACATGCATACATGTGGTAACACAAGCATGGTATCTGTTCACTTAAGGCTGTTTAATATGATACATCACAATTAGTTTTATAATCTTATCATTTTCAAGATATCTAATTTTGCCAGGATCAGTGTGAAATTTTAATCATGGATTATCTTGAGTCTAACATGTATAAACATCATTTCCCAGCATGATTCACTGATAACACTGTCTTACTATAATTGGATTTAAGTACAGTCAGTTTTGTTGACACAACATCAACAAATTGGTAATAATTTGAAGATGGACATTTTTTTTTTAGTTACACAATAATTAACTCATAACTTGATAAGAACGTACATGTACATTTATCATATATACTCACCTGTATTTTTTGGACAAAATTTTATTAATTGCTAGGAAGGATTCAGACATATAGACAAGGCCTAGCTTATGAATAAAAATTGTCAGCTTTAAAATGTCAAAAGTTTGTTCACTGCCAGGAATGTGACCCTAATATTGAACAGCCAGATTGGTGCCATTCACCCCAATGTTAAATTACCAGGGTATAAACGTCAGTTTAATGAAGACCGTCTTCATCTTCTTCCTTTTTAGAGCAAAAATATGATGCGGTAAAAGAATGTTTTGTCTAAACTTACTGATGTTTTTGTATTTCCCACTAATCCATCTTGTGTATTAGTTTTTACTTGTGTACACTCATATAGCCAAAATACCAAAAGTGTAATAAAAATAGACCCAATAATGTACCATAATTCGTGACAAAATTAATCAGTAATTCAGTTTGTAATTACAATTCATTTTATGAATTTCTTTTTCTTCAAGATAAAAAGCTCTTTAACTTACTGAAATATCTTCCAATAAGTTGTTAGAGTATCATAAATTTTCTGTTTTATTCTTTGATGTTCACTATATTTGTGATTTTAATTTGGGTTATTGGTTGCATCAGAATTAGAAAGAATGAAAAAATGGCCATATTAAAACAATCCACATGGCTAGTCAAAAATTTAGTTATTTACTACTATAAAAACAACTCTGGCTTGTAATTACTTATTTCAACATTTATTAAAGTTATCAAAACAAATAGGTATACTAAATCTAATTAAGGCTAAAAACCACTAATTCCACTTCCCATAGGCTTCTATGCTTATTTCACAATATTCAATGGCTTCTCTGGACTTTACCTGAACTTTAACCTGCAGAGGACTATATATCAGCATGATTCTACATATATCAGCTCACAATCCTCAGAATGGCATGTGGGGTTAGCAGACTTGCAGTGCAGTACTGGTCACCGGAAGTGAAGTGTCTATAAATAGCATGGGAAATCCCAGTGTTTTCACAAGATAGGGGTATATTTAGAAATCATTATGGAGATCAGGCTTCACATCACAAGAAGCAAAATGCACCTATAAAATGTACAGAAATGTTTTTTCTTTCAGAAACTGTTTAAAATTTTGTAAATGAGATTAGAACTTTTTTCACAGCACTATGAGGAACAGGGGTAATTTCTGCTTAGGACTATTTTTGCGTATGTTCCAAATGCTCATTGGTTGAATTGGTGGTCTGTAACCTAAAAGTAATGTTTGCAATGCAGCTGTCAGAAATCTGTCTGACTTACAAGCTGGTCAAGGCTAGGTTCCAGAAATTTTGGGCTGAAAAGGGGGGTCTGACTTGTAGGCAAATTGACTTATACTTGAGGATATACAGTAAGTCAAAGATTAAAAACATTAAAAGAGTAGAAAGTTAGTTGACGAATCTAAACTAATGAGGCAGTAATACAGCTTGTCATTACAATTAAGAAAATTACAAACAAAATTAATTTCTCAGTTTACAGAGATGATTTTGACTCTGCTCACAAAACAAAAGAGTTGAGTACACTAGGAAAAAGATAATTATTTTTTTTTTGAGGAAAGAAAAAATCACATCACATCCATTATCATACCTTTCAATGATTTTCTTCAGTGACCATTTTTTCATAATTGCCAGCAATTAATTTTTTCTAAAGTACATTGATCTTGGAAAAATGATTTTTTTTTTATACAGTATATAAAATTCCTTAATTGAATTTTATTCATCTGAACTATTACTTTTTTTAAATAATCTTACAAGTATGATTTTATTCTATCTCCTGGGTTAAGTTTAGAAGTTCTTAGGCCTACTTCATTTCAAAAATTACATCAGAGATGAAATGCTCAATCATAGGATTCATGTAGGGGAATCCAACATCTTTATCTCATCATTTGTATGAACATTAATAAACTGCTTTAGTCTTTTATAAGGAAAATACAGATTTGTATAAACAAAAAACTTGAAGAATCAGGAACCTAACATAACACTAACAAGTATAGAGGACTTAATCAATGAAGACTATGTGGTGACCTGTAGAAGTTAAATTATTCATTGCTGGACTTGGGACTTAATCATTGAAGACAGTGCGGTGACCTGTAGAAGTTAAATTGGTCATTGCTGGACTTGGTACTTAATCATTGAAGACTATGTGGTGACCTGTAGAAGTTAAATTATTCATTGCTGCACTTGGTACATGCGACTTAATCAATGAAGACTATGTGGTGACCTGTAGAAGTTAAATTATTCATTGCTGGACTTGGGACTTTATCATTGAAGACAGTGCGGTGACCTGTAGAAGTTAAATTGTTCACTGCTTGACTTATGGTGGATGATTATCTCATTGGAAATCACACCACATCTCTTATGTTTATATTAGTGAATTTATACATCTTAAGAATCTGAACTCTTTGAGCCATTGAAACAAGATCAGCTACATTCACAACTTAGCAAGCATGATATTACTGCCACTCCAGAATAAAGCCAACAATTTAAGTTCAAAAAAAAATATGTTTTTTCTGAGCAACAATGGCAAATGGAGCACATGTATTAAAATAAGAGACCAAATAGCTCTGATCTTTGGCCATGCATCTGAACAGGCAATTGCCGCAATATCAAATATCAAAGTATAGTAATACAGACAAATTTAGTATATCATTTAGATCCTTGTCAGGATTCTCTTTGTACAAGGATAAGGATTGCTATTTATGGTAAGTCACATCAGAGATGAAAAGTTCAATCATGGTATTCATGTAGGAGAATCCAAAATCTTTATCTCATCATTTGTGAAAAAAACTACTAAATATAAAAAAAAAATGGACAAACAAAAAGAGAAAAGTGAGACAATAATTCTATAATTCTAATCATAAGATTCTTCGTGCTAATAGCCATTTTTGATTAGTCAAAAACGTTCTTGCCAGAAAGTTCATACTTGCAAGAACTTCACCAGATCATTCATACATGCATGAGCGCCAGTCAACTTGAAACCAATATGGTGGCCATGTAGTTTGAAAGAGTGTGGCAACAACCTAAACGGCATAATATAGCCGTAAAAATAGTTCATTACATCCACATTGATTTTACTGGTACAGTTCGTTTACAAAAAGTAATTTTCAGCTCGGGGGAAAGAAACTTATAAAGGCTTAAATCTGACTGCAAGTAAATTCGCCCCAATATTAAGTTGTCCTAGAACCAGATTCTATAAATATATTTATCGCTTCAACACATTTAAAGGAATAATAATTCCCAAATGTAAGGAGAGAATTATAAGGATTAAACAGCTATTTACGGTCGTTCATGCATGTATGAACAGATCTCTTCACTCTCAAACATCACATAAACGGCATTTGGCCGTTCATTGAGTTTGCAATTGGGAGTTCTGAGATCCGTTCACACATGCATGATTGACCGAAAATAGCTGTTTAATCCTATATTTTCTTTTAACAGTATACCATGACACTAATTCTAAATGAGGTTGAAAACTTAGTTACATCAGAGATGAAAAGTTCAATGTAGGGGAATCCAACATCTTTATCTCATGCTTTGTGAATAAAATACTAAATAATAAAAAAAAATATATAAGACAATACACACACAAAATCTCTAGTAGAAACACATGCATATTCCAATAAATTACCTAAATGTTAAACCTTAAAATAAATTCTTGACCAAATTCTAAGTCATGTACCATGTATGGAAATATATCACTACTTATAAAAATAAATTTTATTTTTTAGGAACAAAAACATGTTGGGGATAATAAAGGAAAGGAAAAGATGAAATGAATAAATTTCATAGTTTTAAATTATTCTTTAAATGATTCTGAATTGCATAAGATTGTTCCAACAATGAGTTTCCACACTTGATCTATGCAGTTTTAATTAAAATGATTGAAATGTTCCTACTTAACAATTATGCCAAAGAGTCCCTTTTCAACACTTGTATAAGTATTTCACAATATTTTCTTCTGTCAGTTGACAATTACTTTTTTGATATGAATACCAGGATCAGTAGAATGTTTTAATCATGGTTAATCTTGAGTCTAACATGTGTAAACATCATTTCCTGGTTACTATATGAAGTTAACAAGGTCAAAATAGAATAAATGTCTGTCTCAAGTTCCATAGTCTTTTTCCTTCATGATCACTGGCTGCCCTAAAATCCCCCCCGCAGACATGCATTTATTGCAGACCCATCAAAATTTTTTTAAGCACATCTGACATTCGGTCAGACACAAGGTGATGACTTGTCTGACCGAACGACAATTTGTCTGACCGAAAAAACTCTGAACAATTTATCGACACGCGAGACAACAGAAGGGACGATATATCAAAGGACGAAATGACGTGTAGCGAATGAACCGGAAGTTACATATTATTGTTTACAATCAAATTGATTGACTATCTCGCTAGACTGTAGACTAATTCACGTAATTATTAAAACGTTCTAGTTTTATTATTCACAAAAACCACTTCAGTTTTGAGAAAATCTTCTTTAACTTAAGAAAAAAACATCGGGCACCCGGGCCGACAAGCAACGTGTATTTACCAGACCCGGGACAATTTTACGGCACAGGTCCGACAGGTTTCGATGGGTCTGTTATTGTTTTTTTTTTGTTAGCACTACTTAAATTATGGTAGTTATATATAAAACGGTAATTTCAGTCAGCCCAGTCTGTGTCAACGATAACTTCAGTCAGCCCTGTCTGTCATTAATGCTTAATATACTTACTTTGTGTAAAAATGAATATAAGATCTAAAACAACAAGTTTATTCATCATCCTCTCCATCATCTCCACTGTCTTTGCTCCTTTTGCTCTGAAATCATACATTGATTGATTGATTAGTTTTACTTCCTGTGGCAGATATTTCAGGAAAGCCAGGACGAGAAAGATTGATCAATGGAACAGACTTTTGTACTAGCCCTTAATACTGATTTAAGTCATGTGGAAGCTCACAGCAGCAACAAATAGTAACCACACTATTTCCTTAATGCAGTGACCAATTTTATGGTATGATTCAAGTGGTGTTGATCACAAAAATTCCTGCACTTTAACTATTGCAGAAATTATACAATAAGAGAACTGATAATTCAGTGAGGGCTGTTCCATTATAGAATATGAGGTACCCATTGATATTCTATTGATGTTTTGTATTAAACTTTATATTTTTGTCAAGAGACCTGAACACTCACCTATATACAAAGAATAAAAGTGCCTTCCCTCTGTCCATCAAGGTTTTAATTTTTTCTACACTATCTTTTTTTTTATTAGAAAGTATTTTGTAAAAAAAGTGTAAAAAATATCATTATCACATCAGAGATGAAAAGTTCAATCATAGGATTCATGTAGGGGAATCCAACATCTTTATCTCATCAGCTGTGAAATAGCTCAATGTACATATTAATTCTTGTCTGACACACAAACAGAAAGGATTACAACATTTTAATGTTTCAGTCTATGCATTTAGTCAGCAGATATACTCATGTCCAAGGTCTAAGGGAGATAACTACAACATTTTTGTCTAGGTTGTGATGTTCTTTTTCCAAAAATACTAAAATTGGCTTATTAAGGTTTAACAAGAATGCTTTGTTGATGATAATCTGCTTAAGGTAGGTCACTCTTATTACTTTATAGAGAGCAGTAATTTTTATATTTTCCCTGAGCAAATATTTTCAATAATTCACAAATATCAATATGCCGTTCACAAAATCTAAAATTTATGTTGAAAATAGCAACCTGCAATGGAGAAAGTCTATATAATAAATAATTAAAATGGTTATTGTAAAAAAAAAACCAAAATATTATCACTTGTGTCAAGAATGCATTAAGATTTAATCTAGGTGACTTTGGTACTCATGATCATATTGTGGTTATTCACTCTTTCCAATTAATTATTCCATTAACAAACAATTCCATCTTTTCTGCATGGATGATTTTAAGAAGACAACAAACAAAGCAGAAATTGGCAAAATCAGAAGTACATATACAGTAAACAAAAGAATCATAATGGTAAAATCTGGATTTGAAACAGCAGAATTCCCCTAAAATGTAAAAAAAAAACAGGGCTGTTTCTGTCATCATGCAAAATCACTGAAACATATTTTTTCAATTAACTTTTAAAGCTTGAAATGATGTTAAATAAAAGGTTAAAATCATTTAAAAGAATTTTTTACATTAAACTTGTATGGTAATATCTAAATTTTTAAAATTTCTTTTTCAGAAAGTTTGTTGAATAAAAAATTCCTTATAGAATATGTATAAGTTGGAAAGAAATTGCTTTTATTAAGGCTCAATTATCGTGAAATCAAGTTTGATTAACTATGTTCTCATGCATTATTATTTAGGTCATTTTAGAGAAAACAAAAAAAAATCTAGGTATGATCTACCTCAAATGAATAGTTTACATGCATTTCATGTGGATAGTTATGGCAGAAAAGTGTGACAATAATTCTATAAATCTTTTTTTAAACAGCATACCATGACACTAATTCTAAAAAGATTTGATAGCTTTGTTACATCAGAGATGAAAAGTTCAATCATAGAACTCATGTAGGGGAATCCAACATCTACAACTCATCATTTGCAACAGTTACTACCTAATTCTTATAGAAAACTGTACAATACCTGTGGTCCATCTGAATCTCTGCCTTTTCTTTTATTTCTTCGTTTATCTTTATTTTTATCACTTAAAATTTTTCGCCAGTGAACAATTTCTTCTTCACCTAAAAAGGATAGCGTTCATTTAATAGCTACACTCCAGATAAGAATCAGGCAAAATGTAAGAGTAATAAAGGGAACCAAGATTATAGCGGTAATCAAAAGAATGTAATCCAGACATGGAAAACAGACATACACAACAAAGAACATAAAGTAACTAAAATTATACATACAAAGTAAAAAAAGTAAATGAGCAACTCAGACTCCACTAAAAACTGGGAGCAAGGACCAGGTGCACCGGTAGATTAGCGTCCTCTGCTTTTCTAGAAACAGCCGCCGAGTTGCTCATAAAAAGTCAAGTCCGGGGTAGACAAACGAGGAAAGGAAAACCATGACCCCTTGAATATATCAGTTTTCATGGTGCTGATGGATACACCATAATGATCCACGAGTTCATAATGACGACCATAAAACTTCTGTAGTGATGACATCAATCTTGCAGCAACATAACCCTGTTCCAGAAGCCTATTTGTTAGAGTTCTAGCGCGATACAAAAAGTCTGCGTAGTTTCTGGCATAACGTATGAGTTGTGATATGAACACTCCATACGCAGGAGCCGAAGGGATGTTGCCACAGACGAAAGGAAAGTTGACAACTCTGAATGAAAAGTCATCACGTTTGTCATAAAGTTTGGTCAATAGTTTTCCTTTACCATCGATTTCTAAGTGTAGGTCAAGATATGAGACTGACTTCACAGTGTAATTCATGGTTGAAAAGCCTACTTATTTTTATTTTTATTTTTAATATTTTGTTTAAAATGTTATAGTAAACAGAAATTAATATGTGGCTTTTCATATAACATGTCTTGATCCGTGTCACCCTCATATATTTGTCAGCACCTAATTTAATAAATATCTAAATACAGTGCACCCTCGAAATATCACCACCTTAGGGACCAGGCAACAGTTTGGCGATAGATCAAGGAAATATTTATAAAAAAAACAATAGCAACTTTAGAAAAAGAGACCTTTGAAAATTGTAGCAATAAGTGATGGACTCCCATTATATAAAGAGGGTGCACTGTAGCGATAAGTGACGGACCCCCATCATATAACATGGGTGCACTTTACAGCATTTTCCAGAAGAAATCCATTAATTAAAGAAAAATATTTGTCAAATATTAAGCAGGTGAGTAAAAATACATTACTTTTAATCCACCGCTCGATGATTACATTTTTGTGTATGTTTCCTATATTTCGCATTTTCCAAGGTATCTATATATTTCATGGAAGAATCAAATTCTCCTGACGCCAATCTTGATTAAAATTATTTATCTAAACTCTTTGGTAAAATTAAGATTAAACATGCTTGTTAATGCTCTTAATTTAATCATCTCAAGAGGAGGACTCAAGAATAAAAATTAGTAGTCGCCCAGGAGCCTATTGCTAGTAGATTCCTAAGTGGTTAAGGAGGAGTTGCACTTGTAAGGTTCCATCATGTAAAACTCTTAATTTGGATTATTTCCCTTAGGAGTCCTCTGACAGTAATTAATTCCTTCATAAACATCTACATATGACACCCAACCTATAAAAATTCATTGGACAGATTCCTATATACCTCCACACACCCTCCCCCCCAATTTATATATCTTGCTAAGTAGTACAAACCTTCTAACACTCGTACTTCGACTTCACAATTATTGATGACTATTTTTCCATCATTAGCTGCCTTTGCTTTTTCTAATGCTTCCTCTGCCTTAGCTTCTTCAAATCTGACACACGCCTATATAACAAATACATAATTTTAGATTAGAATCATTGTATTCTTCTATCAGGGTTTTTATTGACTAGAGTACCCTTTCAGGTCATGCAAATTAAAGTGTGTGTTAAAGGTAAGATGACCAATTTTTGTTGGTGGAAGAGCACAGCCTTGGTATACTTAAGCATCCTGACCAAAGAACTCAAGAGTAAGTCCTAATAATGTCTGGACTACTCCGAGACACATTTTGGGTATGAAAGCATTTCCCCTAATCGCCTTGGTGGTATGCTAACTGGAGAGCACATGATCCTTCTTACTATGAGCAAACGTGTGGAGAAGCACTAATAATTTAATCATGGATGATTAGATACAAGGTCAACAAACAAATCAGAAATTGGCAAGAAATTAAGAAAATATACATTAAAAAAACCAAAGAACTGTGACAGTAAAATCTGGATTTGAAATAATGGATTTCCCCTAAAAAACAAGTTTGTTAATGCAAATGATGAATTGTCCTCTCATTTGATTATCAACTAACATGTTCTGAAAGTATTCAAGGGAACCAAGGTTATAGCTGAAATCAAAAGAATGTAATCCAGGGACAAAGACCAGACATGGAAAACAGACACACACAACAAAGAACATAAAGTAACTGCAAGCATATATACAATGTAACAAAAGCAAATGAGCAACTCAAGACTCCACTAAAAACTGGGAGCATGGACCAGGTACCAGGCAGTAGATGAAACACGGCATAAAATAACTCGTGATTCTAACAGTGAAATTTGACTATTTGTTCTGTAGAGTCAAGCGTTTCAAGAACATTTTGAAAAAAAAAACAAAAACAAAAACAAAAAGTAGTAGTAAGTGCATTACGAGAGCTGATTACTCCTTAATTCTATGATTCTTAAGAAGATTTCTAATGATGTAGACACAATGGTTTGTCATTCCTAACAGCAGAGGCATAGTGTTAGTATTGTTGGATTTTCACATGCATGATTCAGATTTTTAACCATTTTATATGCCTGATTCTAACAAAGACTTCTACTTTAAAATCATCAATTATATTTTTTTTCAATTTTTGACAACAATATCAACTCATTAGTTAGATTTTATACTTGAAAAAAAAGAAGGATTACTTTCAAACCATTTAAAATATAGTCATTCAATATCAAATTATTCAATCAGCAGCATTCAGACAAACCTTAGAGTCTCCAGTATCAAAGTCGACCCAGGCAACAGGGAAGTAGTCGGTAAAATAATTTTTGATTGCCTCCCTTTCTGTATCCATTGCTGTAATGTTACTGATGTGTAAAACTGCTCCAACTGTCATTGCATCAATTACTCTCTAAATTATGAAATTAGGTTTCATTAGGCACTCAATAGATCAGATAAAATGTATCCCATTTTTCTGAATATGTATATGTGAAAATATTTAAGAGATCACAATTTCTTAAATCTTCTGTTTTCTATATACAGTTCAACATTCTGAAGTCGATTAATCTTGTGTTATTTTCCATCGCATTCAATGACAGCTTTTTTCAAGAAGTATAATTTATAAAGAGTTTTATTTTTTAATTCACTATAATCAAATGAGAGCTGCACACATTGTTGTGCTAGGTATACATTGACTTGAACAGCAAGTTGATATCAGACAGCAACCAAAATTATATCCATCTAAACATAATCACATAGCAAACTAGAAATCATTCCTTTTATTTGGAGTTATGGTGACAAAATTCTGATTAAAGGATGGACATATTGATTCCATTCATAAGACACAAGTTTTGAGGTAGTTTTCATTGCGTAAGTACAGATAATGTATTACAAGTATGAGATGTTATTCTTTTCAGTACCTGTCTCTCTTCTTCTTCTCTCTTTTTCTGTTCTCTGTAAAGGAGTAAAACAAAATTATTTGAGAGATAACAGAAACAGATTTATGGACATTTTATAGGATAATACATGTATAATTAATCATTATACTTTAGTATATTTTCTATTATTAACAAAGTGTATTATTTTTCTAATTACTGCAAACAGACATGGTTTTACAAAGCCAACCAAAAAAAAAGAAATTGCGGCATTGTAAGTAAACCTGTGGTAAAAAAAAGAACTGTACTGGTAAATCCATGATTTCAAAGAAACAAATCTGCCCAAAAGGCCTTATTACTCTAATTTCAACAATCATCAATTTATTTCACTTACAAAAAGGTTAACAGTGCCAAAAGGCCTCGCTTATTCTATTGATTCAGATATGATTTTAAGAAGCCAACAAAAAAAAAAGCCAAAATATAAAAGTATAAAGACAATATAAAAGAGAAACATAACAGTAAAATCTGGATTTGAAGAAGTGGAATTCCATTTTAAAGGTGAAGAAAATACTATATCTATTTACACAGTCATTAATCATAAAATCATTAGCAGTGTCATACTTTTATTTCACATTTTCATTTTATCTTTAATTTATTTTCGATTTTGTCGGCTTATCAAATGCCAAAAAGTTGGAATTAAAAGTTTGAGTCTCCCCGTTCCATAGTTGAATGGGGTATAACTCCCACAAATTTCAGTGAATCATAAATTCCTGGTAATGTGTGCAACTCCATATCATATGCTACAAAGTTTCAAAAAATTTGATGCAGAAGTTATTGGCAAAACCAATGTCTACCCATCAAAGTGTGTGTGTGGGGGGGATACATAATTCCACCTACAGTCACAGTGATTTTGTTACTCATTTTCAAAAGTGCCCCCTCTTGTTGGATTTGGGAAGCTAGGGTAAACTGGTACTTTGGGGAGTTTTACATGATTATCAAACAATTTTGCATACAGAAAAATAGCCAATATTCGGAATAAAATTCAGGGTTACAAAATCACTGACAGATACATGAAAAATGGTACTACAGCTTTAAGGAATATCAGTGAAAAAATGTGCCTATGCAAACTGAAGATACATGTATAATGTAGATTGAAGATACATTTATAATGTAGAGTGAAGATACATGTATAGTGTAGATTGAAGATACATGTATAATGTAGATTGAAGATACATTTATAATGTAAAGTGAAGATACATGTATAATGTAGTTATATGATGTGTATAATGTACAGTCAAGATACATGTATAATATAGATTGAAGATACATTTATAATGAAAATTGAAGATACATGTATAATGAACAGTTCTACTTACTCTTTTTTCCTTCTGAGTTGTTCTAATTTTTTCTGCTTCTTCTCTTCTTCCTTATCTTTGAAGTAATCCAGTCTACAATGGAACAAGGATTAATTCAATTATTTGCTATTACTAAATTTCAAGTACAATTCTCTTTTTTCCATTGGTTTACAATCCTTCATGAATACCTCCCTTCCTTCAGAATACACCAGAAACTTTACTTTTCTTACCCTTTCCATATTTTTTTTATACTGAGACTGAAAAAATATAACAGTCATTCCTTATAATTTAGTTTTAATATCAAAATTAATCTAGTATATCATTCTATAAGGTCGATGGCATCACAGTCACATTATTAAATTTTGTCTATGAGATGATTGACATTTTGTTTTTATCCAATCAGAAAGCGTGTTACTTCTGAAATTAATTTTCTTAAACACAAACTTAATGATATTCAGTATAATATAATATACTGCGTACCATCTTAAGCTATATTTTTCCTTTGTGTGGAAATCAATAACACCCTAAACTATAGACAATATGTGTTCGTAACATGTAACTTTGCTGTGATGGCAATGATTAAGAATTAATAATAGAGAATGATTATTGTTTCATGTCTTTATATTTTATGTATTTCAGGATGAAAACAATTGACTAATTAAACACATCCTGCCTTGTACTAGTTCAACAAGCTGAGCCAAATTTCTAGTGTGTTTGCTAACAGAAGCAATAGCACACAGGTAGGCCAGAGTTTCAAATTTGTTTTTGAGGATGAAAGGTCCAGGACCTTTCAAGATTTAAAGTCTATAGTCAACCTAATAAAAACCGAAGGTCCTTAGTAGATTGTACTGTATTGAAGGTCCCTGACCTTTAAAGATTTAAAGTAAATCAAATAAAAACCAAAAGTCCTTAGTAAATGTACTGTACTGAAGGTCCAGGACTCATGTTAATGAAAGTTCTGAATCTCAGAACTACACCAATTTGAACCCTTGTAGGCATGTCACACTACTCAGACACCTTATTCTTACTCTGTGCCAACCAGTCGTCAATCCCCTGTGCTTGGCAGAGAAGCAGCGGGGTATGTAAACCACAATCTTCCACACATAAGCATCAATTTAGGTTTAACATGAGACCAGTGTGGGTGTAGGCTTAACATGAAACCAGCATAGGTGTTGGTTTTACATGAGACCAGCGACAGTGTAGGTTTTACATAAGACCAGTGTTGGTGTAGGCTTAACATGAGACCAGTGTAGATGAAGATTTTTTTCAGTTACATTGTCCTTACTTTGTTTTTCTTTCAAGAATATTGTCTTCATATTTGACTTCTGGTAAGGTCATGAACCTGTCCATGCTATCCTTTGCTCCAAATGTTGCATATACTGAACCCTGAAAAAAAAGAAGTTTTTTAATGAAGGTTAATTAGGTGGTACAGTACAAGTTAAATATTTAAGTTCACATAATTGGATATGGATATTTTGTATGCTCTTCAGCTGTCCCTTTGGGTGTACTCAAGTACTTAAAGTGCAAATCTCCATGATCATCTACTGATGTGAACTTTTGAAAAGAACTTATCCCTGATAGTAGTCCAATTATTTTATTAACCAGTCGATTACCTTCAGGATATATTTGCCTGGTTATTATAGCAACATACTTTGCATTATACTTCTTCCATTATAGGTTTAACCAGTCATTACGACTTATTATGACCTCTTGGACCAGTAATTATGACTAATTATGGCTTTCAAGAATGGTCCAATATGACTTAAATGACTTCTAAAATAGGTCATGTCACATCATTAGATAAGCAAAAACAGGTACAAGTGTTGTGATGTGAATTTCATTATGTAAATATAATTTCCTGTAAAAGCTGCATTACCAATCATTTTCATATATTTTTGTTTCTGTTGAAATATGCCTTAACTTTGAATTTTTTCTACTAAATTGTACTTTTCCTGCATAATTTCATTTGATATCCACAAATAAAATGCATTAAATACATGAAATAAGCGTCTATATATTTGTCTTGCAAGACAAAAACTCAACCTAGATAAATTTGTATGCATGTGACTTCTGGTGACCTTAATCTGCCCATGTGCTGTAAGGGTCGCTTCTTTAATAGCAAATCTGATTGCAGAGCAAAAGTGATTATTCAACAGCAAGGAAGACCAACCGACTCAAGCCATAAAAGAAAAAAAAATTGAATGTAATGCTTTTTGAAATTTACTTATTGTGATATAATGTGGCACAAATATGGTCATTATCTATTTGAAAACCTATCAAGAAATAGATGAAATGAAATGAAAACAAGACATGTGCTTACCTGTGTGTCTGTTATTGTTATTTTTTTAACAAAGTTTAAAGTATTTTTAACCCAGATGAATGTCCTGTCAGCAGTCTTCGAAAGTAATTGCGAAAAATAATTAGATCTGAGCTATTGACCTTCTCTGATTAAAAAAACATTGTTTTCACAATATTCTGGAGGTATTATCGACATTTATTGCTTCAATTGCATTACTACAAACTTATCTCATTGAATCAACAAAATTCAGTAGAATTAAAACTGAACAAATTTGGCAGCTTAATGCAGCTTTAACATGATACAGAAATAAACTAAAATAATTTTATTTTAATGTTGAACTGAGTAAATGTATTCATAAAATGTATTGTTACTGAAGTTTCATGTATGTGTTGACTTAAAAGCAAATCAACATTTTTTTTTTAAAACTGGTTAATCAATGTAAGAAGATGTGTGTTTCTTCTCATAATGGACCAGTAATATATCCTTCATCTGTAATAATGGCTCTTGGAAGACTGCAACTGTCCTCACCATTGCCTCGGACCATTACATTCTTCCTTGGGCCATTATTACAGACCTTGAACATATAACTATTCCATTATGGGAAAACACATTTATAAATATTACATTTTTAATCATAGGGCCAGAACAAAGTCACATAAACCATAATATTTTCTTAACCATTATCTTGATATTGTTACAAATTTGAAAAAAAGAATTAGTTGTTTTGATTCAAGTGTACATTTGGTAGAACCTTGAAGGTCATCAATATACCAGGTTTTAAGAGTCTTTTCTTTGGAATTCATATTTTGAATTTGGTACCAGATTTCTTTGTTGATGCCATCATAATGACGTCAATAAGGTTAATTGGTATATACTGGGAATAAATCTACATATATTTCCTAACAAAAGCAAAACAATCACATCTATTGGGACAGCAGATTCGAAGAAAGGACATTTGAAAATAACTTTTAGAACCTACTAAAAAATGTTTCAGGCACTTTTTCCTCACAAAAGTCAACATACAATGGAAATATACTCTGGTATATTTAAAATGGATGTTGTGTTAATGTAAAAAGTAAGTGACATTTCACAGGAAAAAGATTTCACCTGAGTATCTGTGATTTGAAAAGATGTGTGCCTATAAAAAAATTAGACAATATTCTTGCTTCCCTACCTACTCTAGTTTTTTGTGCCTACCTTAAACATTTTATGCCCATTTTATCTCAAGCACTGTTAAAGTCCAGATCGTTTTCCTATTAACTCAATGTAAATTATTTTTGAAAAATTAAATAATATCCCTACCTACTTATCCTATTTTATTTTCCTTGCTGATAGCAGGATATAAGACTATTATTTTGTTTTTACCTTACTAGGATAATCAGTAAAAGCATTTGACAAGTTCACTGGCTTATTAAAAAGAAGAAAGCTTTCTCGTCCATGTTGCTGAAAATGTGATACTAAAAATTCTTTTCAAATTCAATGAGTGCTTTGGCCTAAATCAAAATAATAACTGTTTACTCTTCCCTTACTCATGATGCTCACTGAGTCAGTAGATATGGAAATCATTTTTTTGTACAATTCACAATACCCAAGTTGGATTTAAAACAGTCAATAACGATGTTTAATTTATTTAAAAAAAAAACAAAAAATTCATGGACAATAAGCATAACATTTTTTGTAGGGTAATTTTTTCTGGGTATGTAGGAAGGTAAAGAGCACACTAAAGTTGTATTAATTAAGGCATTATCTTTAATATTTCTTGTCTTCTGCTACTTTCTATTGATTTAAGAAGAAAAAATAATATTCTTTCACATGTATTTTTTTTTGGACTAGACAGACTGATATTTTGAATATTTCGCAAAAAAGGACTAAGTGCAAAATTAACAATTCCTCTAGAAATATTGGAAGGGTGGTGTATAATACCCCATACAAACCTTGAATTCTCTATCAGGTGTCCTCCTCATGAATACTGTATCAACAGCACCAATATTTAACTTCTCAAGGAATGCTAATATTTTGTCTAAGCTAATTTTCTTTGGAAAACCTTTCTGGAAAACAAAAGAATTTCAGTTTTCTATTAAGATTATTTATTTCAAATTATGTAGTCTTTAGTAGCCTTTGAAAGGGATTATAGAGGAAAATAACACCCATCTCAGCCCTTTGACTTCCTGAAAACAAAAAAACTGGAAATTATTCATTACTGGAAATACTGTGAAAAAGCCCATAACGAACCCCTGCATAAAATGGACTAAATAGTTAGATAATCTTCTTTGCAGACATCAAAACAATAATTAGGTACTGGAATCTGTAAGAATCAAACAAAGTTGAAAATAATGTACTCAGAAATAGTGCATGAAGTTGACAATGTTTGCACATAGTTAACTGTCTTTTGAAGAATATTCTCTATTTGAGTTTATTTCTCTTTAAAGTGTCAGATGATGAAGATAGGTGAGTTCTCAGTTACTAAAGAATGAAAGGGGAAAAGTATGTAATCTCCCTTTGATAATGAAATTACATGCATTTCATATAATTTAATTTATACCTGAATTACTGACACTTAAAAGAAGAAGTGAATCCATTTCTGCACTTCAGGTAACATTTGGAATAAGATTGTGTATTTTTTTCGCTATGATTCACCAACTGCCTCATTCTTTCAGAGAAAAACACTTAAATTCCTTTAAGCACTTACAACATAGGCAGTTCTGGCATTCATATCATCCCTCCATTCTTCTGTATTTTCTGGCATGGGCATATCAGGATTACGTCTTACAAAAACACCATCTTTACTGATCTAAAAATAGAATAAATAGGTCAGGTTATTCCCCATTTCAGGATTTATTCTTACAAAAACATAATCTTTACTGATCTTAAAATAGAATAAATAGGTCAGATTATTCCCCATTTCAGGATTTCTTCTTACAAAGACATCATCTTTGCTGATCTTAAAATAGAATATATATATATGTATATAATTTGAACTTGCTACAGTATTTTATGATACTTAGTAACTGTATATGTTTGGAAAAAATTATTCAACATCTTTCTAAAGTTATTATCTGGAATCTGTCAGGGGATGGATGGACAGACGGACAGACACACAAATTTTCATTGGTTATCACATATTACCTTGCCATTTTATGTAGCCAGTAAAGAGAGAGTCCATACATATGATATTACCTCACCATTTTATGTAGCTGGTACAGAAAGTGCATACATGTGTTTTATGTATCACAGTAAATATAAATACATGTATGGGATCTTCCTAATACAGCTGCCTGTGATCCAGCAGTTAATGGTAGCATCATTGTATAATATACCTACATTAATAAGTCCAGATGTTGCTTTCTTTAGTGCTGTACTGATTATTTTGTGGTTTGTGGTTAGAGCTTTTAATCTGTTAAACCTGGTGAAAACTGCCAGAGCCACCCCTGGTGACAAGATAAGGATGATATATACTGTATGAACAAATCAACTAGGCATGCTAGATTAATAAAAAGTTTACTTTAATACCAGAGGTCATACTACTGGGCAAACGAGGCCAAGAGGATAAAAACATACTCCCTACTGTTCTCTGACAACAAGTTTACTTCTCCCTATTTTCCTGAAGCAGATTGGACTATTCCTCGGAAATAGTATGTGTCTAATGTCAACTAACTTGAAAGTTCTAAATGAATGGACCTTGTTCTGATAAGCGATAAGCGACACATATATTTGTACATTCCAGCTAAAAAAAATTGCTATACATGTATGTAGCAGTATGTATCTAGCTTCTAGTGAAATGTCAAATACTTATATACACACAAAGGTTCAAATTCACATTCAAGACTGGAAGGTCCTGGACTTTTTCAATTTTGAAATCATTTGAAGAAAACCTAAAGTTCCCAAAAAAGTACTAATAAAACAAGTTGAAGGTCCATAACCTAGTTGTATGAAAGACATTAAGAGTAACAGACCTCAGGCGAACACTAATTTGATCCTTTACATCAGCAATCCTAACTAAGTTTGAAGAGGCAAAATTAAAGGGCAAATAACTCAGTCAAAAACCTCATTTATCTCAGATTCTATTGAAAAATTTCTAGACAAATCCAATGACGCACAGATCAAATAATGGTATTACATTGTCTGATCGGTGGAGTTTTAACATGCACATGTTAATGGATACAAAAGCGCAATTATTCACAATGCAACTTCCATATGGGGGGTCCTGACTTAAAATCTAAAAATAGATCTGGGTGAAATTTCTCTAATCTAATGCAATGTTGCTAAAATACACCCATATAACTTTTAATTTTGAAATAAAAACCACTATGTCATGCGGCATTTCTGCCCATAAATTCGTGTTCAAAAAGGAATTACTTTTTCAAACATCATTTTTTCAGTAGCCACCCTAAGCCTTAAGTGCTCCATAAAATACACATGGGCTGCTAGCTTTCAAATGCGATACTTTTGGTTCCTTACTGTTCATACATTTTTTTATGAAAACATCATTTTTATTACCCATCAATCGTGAACATTTCTGCATTTTCCACTGGGCTGCATGTTGGGGTAAAGATCTGACTGAATACCGAGGAGACATAATTGTGCTATTGTAGCCTAATGTGAATGACTTGAAATATTATGTGGTTCCAAGAAGGACAACTCCAATTGATTTGTAATTATATCCCCTTGTTTTTTAATATGGCTGACCATGATGCAGTGTGAAAATAAAGTGAACACATTTAAGTGTTTATTCTGTAGAACCAGTTATAACAGCATGTTTCTGATTTTTCCCATTTTTCCCGATTCTTAATACCACATACTTAACAACTATGAGAAAAGTCTACTCAGCAAAGAAGATGGACTCACAAGTGACAAGTGTTAAGGATTGACAGAAGGACCAGAGAATGGCAGAGATATTAGGAACAATAAATGTGACTACATTCCACCACTAACACCGTGAAATCTCAACAATGGCATAAGTAATTTGTTTGTAAATCAGTAATAAAGGATACATCCATCATTGTCCTGCTTGATTTCATCCAGTAAGAATCTATCCCTGGGTAGGTTTACATCTCCAAAGTAGTACTGTCAAATATAAACAACCTATTACATATATGGGTCACTTATTTTTATGGTTATACATGTACTTTCACTTAAGTTATCTTTTAAAACTTGTGTCTATTGGGGCCTAACCAAGACATCTATGACAATTATCTTTTAAATTTTTTGTCTATTAGGCCCTAACCTAGACATATATGACAATTATCTTTTTAACATTTGTCTCTATCAGCCCCTTACCTAGACATCTATCTGAAGTAAGCACAAACAAGGAGAAGTCCTAGCTCATTTCTCCCTCTAGATTATGCCCCGTCTTAATGTTGTATAGTATTGAAATGTGACAGTCTTGACAATACTATAAGAAAATCACCTTATAAGCTTTATATGTATCAACCAGTTGTACTCAGGGTTCTCCTTGGACTCCGTGAAAAGATAATGGGATTTTGTTTACCAACCATTAATATAAAACATTTAATATTTATTTTACAGTGATTTTAGCTTGAAGCAGGGACTAAAGATTAACACAGATATTTCAATGTGATACAATCCCAGTGTTCTAGGATTCCCATATCCCGTCACCCGTGGAAAGTAATTTTTGAGGTCGGGAAAGTCGTAATTTCATACCTACTGACCCGTGGGGAAGTAATTTTTAAAGTTCAGGATTGTTGAAAATGATATTAAGCTTTCCCGTTACTCTCCGTTTATCTCTAAAATCATCCCCGGGGATTTTATTAAAGTAAAGCATCTTAAATTAGATCGTGAAGTTGACAAGTTTGTTATTTTGAATCGTTGTCTTAACGGCGCTTCTTTTAGTCATAACGGTCATTGCAGTAAAACGCTTTCGAGACTTGATTACTAAAATTGCATCGTGACGGTAAAATCGGAAAATCATGATTCAGCTTGTTTTCTCAAATCTATTTACAAAATAGTTACCTTCACTGTTATAAGCAAATCTGATTCTTAGAAAGGATTAGCTCTTATAATATTTACCTTTAAATTTCAAATGTAGGGGAAAGTCAAACTGAAATGTGGGAAAGTGATTTTTTGTAAGCAACTTTCCCTTGGAAAGTTCAGTAGAGCAAAAAATCCTAGAACACTGAATCCCTGAACTAATTTGGGCAACTATTTGATGGATAGATGACCACTGACTGATCGGTTCATATATATTTTAAAAATTGATCGCAACAAATCCAATCTACTACCATTTACCAAAAAAAAATAAGATATTAAATCCACATATTGTATTTTGTTCAAAATAAAACAAGAGTTAAGTAAGAGTAATGTATTGATGTTTATTGGAATATGAAAATATGTGTAAAATTTGACCAACAAAACAGAGAGATCTGTAAAATATATTCACCGCTCTGTGGTTGTGTTATGAGATCACCAGTTTAATAGATACATGTAGGTTAAATGGACTGATGACTGATTGGTGATCGATCACTAAATGCAATTTTAGTTGCATGGACCGGTCCAAGTACTGTAAGAATAGCCACATGATGAATCTTATGAGCTACGGTACTCAGCTCTCAGTACTGTAAATTATGTCAGCAAGTGTCACATTTTCACTAGTCCCTTTCATTCATTTTCATTGGTCCTGAATGAACTATGAAATCAAAGGACCTAGGGGAGGGAGTCCCTGAGAACTCTTTATACTTAAGTTCAAAATTAAATTCTTTATTCACTGAAGTAATTTACCTCCATCTGTTTGATAATTTTTTTCTCCAGGCCATTTGGAGGACCCAACACTTCAGGTTCTTCCTTCACTTCCTGTTTAATTTCACCATTGGCATCACCAGCTGCTTTCATGTCAAGCTCATTTGGAGCTGTATTTTCTGTATCTGCCATCTTGGTCTAATTTCTGGATTTAGAAATCATTAATATTAACAGGACTCATTATACAGTCGACTCCACTTAATCGCATATCGCTTTATTGCATATTTCGGTTATTAGCATAATTTTCTCTTGCACAAAACCATTTCCTATTATTCTATTAGGGAAAAAATCGCTTATTTGCATAGGCCTTGCATTTCATTTCATTGCATAAAGAATTTTTCCTCATCAAGTTAAAGACAGGTTTTCCCAAATTCTTTTTAAGCCTTCGGGTCATAAATATGTCAATCATATTTATTGTTGTAAAAACTATATTATCATCAATCAGGAGGTGTTAATAATGGATTAAAAACATAATGGACATAAAAGACAATTTAAATGATTTCTAATTACATTAAAATAAACAAGCACCTTGGTGAACAATGACTTTTGACGACATGCCAAACATCACCTTATGATGCGGCTTGGGGTTCGGCTTGGGGTATTTTTTGTCCCTATTTAAATTCTTCCAACTACAAATGATTATCAATGTAAATTTAATTTTCATTAATGAGCTGAACAGTTTTTAGTGAGCTTGGGTTACTAGGCATAAATATCAACCGAAAATTAAAAGTCATCATTCATTCAGTACAATGTCTAATGAAATTCAACTACCATAAGGTGCCCCATACTATCCACACTTCATAGGAATATATCGAGGTCAATGACACATATAATACACAACTATCAGTGTACAGTGGTGATGAACAGAGGAATAAAAACGCACAGACCATTTCAAAAGCCCACAAACTGCAAACATTGATGAATATTACACTGAATCCTGGCTGAAATATGAAATATGGGACTTTCTTTCATAGAAAGGTCAGGAAATTACTTGACTATTTATAGATGAGAAACATGTGGTTTTACTTATAAATACACACAACGTAAAGAAGGTCAATAAACAAGACAAACACAATATATATTATTATTTATTGATGAAAGAACAATACACGGAGAAGGTCTATAACAATTAAATACCAGATCAGAAATGTTGAACAGTGATATCCCTGGTTGATCCACAGTATCGTCTTCTTACCTGAACTCACACTTCCGGTAAAATCGTAATTTCGATTATAAGAATAGCCCAGTTATTTGCATAATTTTTACTGGAAAATAGGCTATGCAATTAAGCGGAATCCACTGTACTGAGGTTTTGGACGAAACAGTCCCCCTGAGGTCTTGGGGTAAATTTATCTCAATTGGTAATTTGGTAGAAAACATGAAGCATTTAATTTGATCTCATTGTTTACTAATTGAACAGTACATGAAAATACTCACTTTCGACAACATTTCGCCAGCTTCAGACAAGTTCATATCGACCACTAAAATATGTGTCAACAAAGTGTCTATCTTAATATGTTAATAATAAATTTCTCAATATTATTGATCTCTAATCCTCCTCTTGATCAACCTAAATAAAGAGGCTGGTTACAGTTGCAATCACTTCTAACCTCTCTTAAATTCTGTCAGAATCTGTCAATATTTCTGTTCTACGACAGCAGATAGATCAGAAATCCTGACAGGGTCTGACAGATGATGTCCTGGGTCAGGACACATTTTGCCCTATTTCCTGACAGAAACTGTCCTGGGTCATGACAAAGAAAATATGAAAAGCTGTTCTAAACTGTCATACCCCTGGACAGTTCCTGACACTAAATCTTTCTATTCTGGGTGACGTAATTTAGAACAGGAAGTCCATGATTAATAAATGAAACCTTGTGACTAATGTAAATTAGCTAACCCGATTAGGAAACAAATCATGATTTCAAAATTTACATTGAATTTCCAATTATATATAGAGAACTTATCGTGATCATCATCCCACAATCACTCGACCATTGTTCATGTTCCAATTTTCGTCGATCACAGTCCAGTCACTCATAATTAAAAAATTATCATTGTTTACATGTATAATTTGTTTACATTCTGTCATTCACCTGTGATACTAATTAAACCAAATTATTTAATTATAAAATTAAAGGTCTATATTTTCTGTTCTAAACAAGTCGTAACAGATAACTTTCAGATGTTTGGTAATGTTCACGAAGTTCAAGATTGACAAAGTACCTTTTTGAGTGAAAGCTACTTTTAATAACATAAAGGTCACAAATCATTAAAAATGTTAAAAATGACAATTTTGCATTAAATGGGTACCTAAATATTTCGGTCAAAATTCTTCAAAATGCCACTTTTAGCTACGAATATGAGTGATAACACTTCCAATTTCCCAACATAGTCTTATATGTTGAAAATGTAGTAACTTAAAATGTTAGTTGCATGTTAGTGACTGTGACAATAATTTCAGTAAAAATACTGCAAAATGTATGAGTGCAGGCAGTTTTATTTTTCATGAGGGTCTAAAACTATTGACTAAAATGTTTATTTTTTTCAATACAACTATCATGTGGGTGACTGTGACTCATGTATATCTGTCAAAATTCTACAAAAATGTCATATTCAAACATATGTAAAAATGCATGAGTTCCCACACTTTTAATTTCTATGAATGTCTAAAATTAATTACTAAAATGCAAAATTTTTCAATATAACTATCATATAGTGGCTCTGATAGATTAATTTGAGTAAAAAAATTCTTCAAAAATGTCATATTCTGGCAAAATGTATGAGTTTGAGCACTTTTTATTTTCACAAGTGTCTAAAATCAATGACTAAAATGCTAATTTTTTCAATATATAAATATCATGTGGTGGCTGCCACACATTAGTTTGAGTCAAAATTTTTATAAATGTCATATTCTTGCAAAATGCATGAGCGAGAGCTGATGTTGGGAATTTTTATTGGAAAAAAATAGCCGCCATTACCAAAAATAGAATGTAGGGGTCAGACAAGAGTTTTTCGCAAATATCTCCAAAACCGTTAGGTTTAGCCAAACTCTGACTCTGGTTAAAAGTGTTCAGCATGATGAGACCTATCTGCGGTCAAATTTTCATTTTAATCTAGTAAGCCATGTTGGAGTTATTGCCCTTTTTCAACGTCTTTTGCTAATTTTAATGTTATTTCTTTCAAAGTAGGTTTGGTAAGTATAAAAGACATATTTATCAGTGAAACGAATTAGCACTGGTAAGTATGAAAACATTACCAAAATGTTTAAAATACATCAAAACATTAAAGAAAGATAATAATAAATTGGATACACAAAAATGAGAGCCAGCACATCAGTCATTATTTTTAAACCCTCATGGAAATTAAGTGCTCTCGCTCATGCATTTTGCAAGAATATGACATTCTAAGGATGGGGTGCCACATGTAATATTTTACACATCTAAAAAATTCACATTTCAACCGAAAGTATTGCAGCAGGATCACCAAACAATTGTAAATGGGATCCAACTAGGTGTTTTCATAATATGGTGTTCCAGTACACACCATTGTTTAGATACACGAAGTAGGCGGTGTTAGTTGATCTCACGTGACCATCTGTGCATGACAGAATCTCATTTGCATACGACAAAATCTCGCTTGTGTCACGCCAAGTTGGAAATCGAAAGTAAATGGCTGCTGACCCAGGGTTAAGGCTTTCAAACTTTTTTTGCCAAGATTCAATGACAAAAAGCTGATAAAACTCACATCAGCATAAAGAAAACTGAATCCTGAATCAAACTAGGTATGCATCACCTACAGGATTTCAACCTGAAAGTCGTTAGAAGCCTGTGAAGGGCGGTACTCTGCGGTACCACTGAATCTTCATTTCTGATTCCGGAATCATTTTCCTGTATGCTGATACCAAATTTGCTACAAAAATTACATATGTTATTGAAATTTCGAAAATATTCCACAAGAGACCCTATTTTGTTGACATTTTGAACCGTAATAGAGTAGGCGGTGCTTGTTTCCTTTGGAATGGAACGGAGCAGAAACGATTTTTAAAACTGGAATCTAACAGAATATTTCAAAATTATGCCGAAAAATTACGTGCCCGCTACCCTTCGTTCCAAAAGTAACAAGCTCCGCCTACTCTCTATTACGGTTCAAAATGTCAACAAAACAGGGTCTCTCGTGGAAAATTATCGAAACTTCAATAATAAATGTAACTTTTGTAGCAAATTTGGTATCAGCATACAGGAAAATGATTCTGGAATCGAACTATACTCGGCGTCACATAAATAACATACTGTTAAAATTTGAATAAAAATATTTTCTACGACTTTATTGAGACCTACCGTCGTTTAAATTGTCTTAAATGACTTGCTCATTTGTTTAGCCAAACGGCTTCTCCCTGAACAAGTCGCTTTTAGCTTAAATCATGCGTAACAAATCGTTACGGGAAAATCCCATACTAATATCCGCCATGTTGGTTTCTACGGGACGATTTGTTTACAAACGAAGTTTGTAAGTTCCCGTCGAACTCCGGTGACAATCGTCTGCTTGATTAACTTCTCGGTATTGTACTTCGTTCGCGTAAAATAAATCTGAGATATCCGAAATAACGCCGAAATGCATTCTTGGTTCTTCGGTTTTTGGACAAACCATTTAAACGTAAACAACATCTCCTAGCAAACCGATCACTGTAAACATGGCCGACTTTTTACAATGTAAATATTGGCACCTAGAATTAAAATCTGACCGGAATTTAACGATTCAATGTTTAGGGAGAAGCCGTTTGGCTAAACGAATGAGCAAGTCATTTAAGACAATTTAAACGATGGTAGGTGTCAATAAAGTCGTAGAAAATATTTTTATTCAAATTTTAACAGTATGTTATTTATGTGACGCCGAGTATAGGTAGGTGTGACATACACAATTTCAACTTGAAATTGTTACAAGCGGTTGAAGGGCGATACTCTGTGGTACCGCTAAATCTCCAAATTTTTGTATGGCACATCTTTGTGACCCTAACCCGACATATCAATATCCAAATAAAAAAGAGGAGGATTGCAGGGTCAGAGGAAATTCGGACTACCTGGATGACGTGATGTTTTAACATCTGTGATTGCATGGATAGCACAGATAATACTCGTCATGAATTTATTGCAGAAAAAAACCGACACAACGTTTAACAATTCTAATTGCTTGACCTTTTTAGACCCAGCATGCAGTACAAAGCAGGTCTTGGGGGAAAAAGATCAAGAAAGACAGGCGTGGACTTCACGGTTAATGCGTGTGGTGTAAGCACTTAATAACAACCATAGTAGTCAACAGTAACGAGAGTTTTGCAATACATCAAGCAGACTAGCAAATACCTGTTAATTCCTTGTAAAAGTTTATTTTCGATTTCACACTCAAACCACGTTTTGCATCATAAAGCCACGCATGCGCTGAAAGAGATTTACCAATTCCGGTTTGTATAAATTTAGAATTAGTTTCGGAACGCGCATAAATCCGGGTTTTTCTAAAGTAATTACAGTCAGTGAAAATCAAACGACCCGTGAAAATATATTTAACGTATTCAAAAATGACACAAAATTGTAATTAAATCATACGATACACTAGTATATATAATTTCCTTATTCGTATTTTCAAAATAATCAAACCATGTTCCATCACTTTAAATGATATATTTGACTACAACGATGACGAACCACATGTTTGTGTTTGTTGGGGTTTAACGTCCGAGCAGCAATATTTCAGCTATATTCAGACGATGAACATGAAATGGATGATAAAATGAACATGAAATGATGATGAAATGAAAAAAGGATGGGACACAAGGATAACAGGGTCAACAAATTTTGATTGCCACTAGAAAAAAGGGGGGATGGGTACGGTCGGGCAATTTAGCCTCCTGTGGCGGAGCGCAAATGTTCCTACCCCTATCGAATACCACAGCAGGGTTCTTTAACGTGCGTGGGACATGACATTTTTCCCAACACGGTGCACTATTATGGTTTGCGGTCAGGTTTTCCGTATTCTAACCTGACAACCCCAGCAAGTAACATGCCATGGGTACCCCATTCCACCAGCTGGGGCACACATCCCAGTTGCTCTGTGGGCAGAGTGCCTAGCCCCTGGCTAGGTTTCTGAGCACTATTTAGTCGCCTTTTACGACAAGCTAAGCGCTGCTGCAGGCCTATTTTTTTAACACCCGGACATGCACGGGGCCGTCAGGAATATCAAAATGTGGTATTAAAAATTGTAAAACATGTAACATTCTTATAAACGACTCTTACTTCTCTAGTTCCCTTACAAACAAAACCTTCTATACAAGAAATCACGACGACTTAAGTTGCAAATCGACAAATTTAATATATGGATTAGAATGCAACTTATGCGTTCTAATTATAAGTAAAAACTACCGTAGGGAAAGAGAGGAGTACTGTATACGCAGAATAGGTGCTGCAATACCTTGCGGATGCAATGACAACATCAAAAGTATAGGAAACCTTCCAAGCCAATATAACAATAGCATAAATGTGATGAATTTATTTGACAAAACTCCAAGACGGGAAAGGAGTCATGGCTATCGCCGTTATACGTCACCTAAGTTACATGATGTCTCAATAGATTGTCTCCTAATTCCTTTCATACAAAAACCTCTTGTACTTCATCACATTAGAATCAAACTCTATTCTGTACCTCTCACTCTTCTACACTCCCTTTACAAAACAAGTCTTGACACTCCTGTTTCTGACCCTACCTCATCATTATACAGACTTGTTGCCATCATTTTAGATATTGGTTTCCACAGACTCTTTAAACCAGTTTGTGTGAAAAGTCAAGATGAAGAAAAACGATCATTTCTTCCACTACCGTTTGTCAACAAAGGTATAGATGCAATTAATTTGGCTAACAACCTCCATCACAAAAACGTTACGTGCAAAATTCCCCCATATTTCAAAGACAAATCCATACCAATTATTTCATATTCCTATACTTCACCCATTGCATCCAAAATTTTCAAACATAAAAGGCTATTGCAAAGCCATATTCAAATATGGTCCTTCCGGTCACGTCGTTACGGGTGATTTGTCCATCATCGAAAACGAATCTCTGCGTAATATCCTTTCTAAGGACTTTTTGTATCTCGCTAGTACTGTAACAAATAGGCTTCCGGAACAGGGTTATATTACCACAAGATTGAAGTCATCATTACAGAAGTTTTAGGGTCGTCATCATGAACTCGTGGATCTTCATGGTGTATCCATTTGTACCATGAAAACTGATTTATTCAACGGGTCATAGTTTTCCTTTCCTCGTTTGTCTACCCCGGACTTGACTTTTTATGAGCAACTCGGCGAGTGTTTCTGGAAAAGCAGAGGACTCTTTTAAATATGCTGCAGCTGTTTTATGGAATTACCTTGACGATTTTAGAAAAATATCAAATCTTAATCAATTCAAAAATATTATATAAAATTTTGGGATGGAAAAAACCATATATGCATTACCAGAAATAAACCAGAACAGTCAAATTGTAGAATGTTGCGAATAAATCAAAAACTGTTGGGTTAAGGTAAAATCTGACAGGTAGTAAAATTATTCAGCATGATGATATGGACCTATGCCAAAATATTCAGAAAGATCAGATGTTTGAGTTATGGATCCTAAAATTGATTTTTTTCACGTATTTTACATTTCCAACTTTAAAGACCTTCTCCTCTGAAACCATCGAATGGATTAGAGCTTAACTTGGCATGAATGTTCCTTACAATAGTTTTAAAAATATGTGTAGCCTTTTGGTCAAAAACTATTGCAGAAAAGTAAACATAAATGCAAATTTTAAGGTACACTTTGAATGGAATGGTAATAACAAATTCTGGGTGGCGAAAGCAGAGGTGGTTCTGGTTCAAATTAACCACGAATGTGCTCGAGGCCGCCTGGTATGGAGTGTCAGATCTGTAGTCCCGATAACTTTACTTTTGCATTCCGACTTGACTGAAACTAAACTTCCAGCTTACCTTATCACGGTAAACGAAAACGCACAGTAACCGCTTGCATCTTATAACATTTGAACCAGTCTATAAAGTGTATCAATCTCTCTGGTTTGCAGTATGCATAGATCATTCTGTTGTTGTTCTTCCTGTACTTTTCTAGCTTCGTGTTTTATATTATATTCTTAGTATTGAGAAATTATGTGTTCCAGGTACGTGCTGTCTCGTCCAATGACTTTTTTATTTGTACATTCGGTATTTATAGTATACAAGTAAATTTAAGAATTAATTTAAGATGAATATAATTACATTCTCCTGCTAAACTATGATATCATTTTAATGTCCCGCTGCTTTGCAATGGTATATGCTATCTATAATAGTAATACAACAACAAAGCGTTTAAACCATATTAACAGATAGAGTCAATATTCATCTTCAATTAAAATCAACGGAATAGGCTCTGGGGAACATTGCAGTGTCATCTATTTGAAAATGCAGTGACTAAATCGAACTTAATTAAACTGAATCGACCATAGCTGCAATATTAAGTTCCCTGTCCCTTTCCTATTCTTTATTGTTAAATTGTCTAGAGCTTCCATCCGGTAAACGAAGATCTTGACCAATCAGAGCTGTAAATATTTCCGACTATCGAGTTGGTTGTAGTGGTGGTTCGGAGAAAGCAGAGGTCGTTCTGGTTTAAGTTCAACACAATTGTGCTCGAGGCCGAAGGATAAGGGGTGTCAGATTTGCTATCTGCCGCTGAAGCCCCGACAACTTTACTGTTGCACACCAACTGGACAGGCATTCGACTTCCAGCATAACCTACCACGGTAAAGGAAAATACATAGTACCCTGCCATCGGAGCAGTGAATACTCCAGAATGTTCACTATATCCGTTTCCACTATTTGTTTTAACTGCGTCAAAAATAATGGTATGGTGGTGTCCTGGGTCTACTTCAGACTTCGAAAGGTAGGCGTAGAAAGCGACAACAGGTGTTGAAGGTTCGGTTGAGTGTTGAAGAAGTCTGTAGTGTCTGATTAGATCTACAAAATAAGGATAACAACAAAATTACCCAACATAAATCCGATTCTTAACCAAGTCAAGCCCAAATTTAATCTGATAAAAAAATATTACACTTCCAGAGTAGCTGGTACCACAATGGTCTTTACAGGTATGTCAAATAAAATTGTGGGTAAAATCTAGGGTTAACAATCCATTTCCATTGCGGCGTAAATATACAGGTGGTGATTAAATAATATTTGCATGCTAAAGTGTCATAATCACTAAATCAGTGGTCACATCAGCACAAAGAATAACTTACAAAAAGCAACCATTATACTGAATATGTTTCAACCAAGGACTGATATCTGAAAAATAATTTGGTAAGATTCCTTTTAAGACGCATTTCCTGATTCAGGAGTCTTACTTAGATAATTATGGCGTTCAAGGTCGAAATCAGGGCGGTAAGCACTTGCTCTAGCGTAGCAGATGGGTTTTGAAATATAAACACCATTTAGGAGATAAAGGTATACTGCTTCACAGGTTAGGACAATTCATGATTTTAACTAAAATCGTCTCTTACCCAAGATAATAGATAAAACGAGAACAATAAGACATTGATTACTGCCAAAGTGGGTTAAGGCTGTTTGGTCTGTAATTTGTAAACGTATGAAAGTTTAAGTAGGTCAATGCGTGTCAATGCAGCTTCAGTTGTCTTAAGACCACGATGTAGCAAAACCATTGTCCACTCTACATGTCAAATATGTTGTCGTACCAGATGACAAAGCCCAAATCAACATTGCTTTTGTCTGTAAAACGTTTTACATCCAACGTTTATTATCAGAGGTAAAAGATAATAGCAATAGTAAGACCTATACACTATCCAAAGAAAAGATAGCGGAAAACCATAAATTTGTGCTATTATCTTTTCGTCTCTACCGAGAACGATGATTGTGATCTACCGGCTACATGTTTGGACTCGACTCCACAGGAATCCACAAAAACAACGCTACATAGCTGGATCTGCAAAATATACCACCAAACCTTTCAAAGCGTTAAACTTCTATATTCACAGCTGTCAAAGAGGGTCTCTACTCATACCACAACACATGTTACTTCAAAAAGGCTAGTGATTCAATGCGGATTCTGAAAAATTCGAAAGATCTTCAGGAAACACTCAATTCAAGATTGTTATCAGAACATAATAGCATAAAGATCTTTGCGTTATTAACTCTCTATACTTCTATTCCCCATACTCAGTTTAAATCCCGACTCCAGAACATTACACATCGTTGTTACTCCTAAAAACGACAGTACACAAGGATACGAACATGTTATTCTTGGTAGAGATTCCTCATACGTTGTAAAAAACGATTCCAAATCATTTTCAAAATATTTTCAGAATGCTGAAATTTTTAATCGACAACACATTTGTTCAGTGTGGTGGACGCGTTTTTCAACAAACAGTCGGCAATCCAAAGGGAATAAATTGCTGACCCAATCATTCACTCTTTATAGCTGATCTGATTCAGAAGATAGAAAGATCGTTATGATAGATCCTTTAATCTCAGTTTCCGCTATATAGATGACGTGTTATTGTTAAGCAATCCTTATTTCGGGGATTTTATACATCGAATCTACCCAAAAGAGCTTGAGATAAATGAAACTTTAGGCACTTTTCAGCCTCATATCTTGATCGATGGTAAAGGAAAACTTTGTACAAACTATACCACAAACACGTTGGCTTTTCGTTCCGTATTGTCAAATTTCTTCATCTGTGGCAACATCCTTTCAACACCTGCAGATTTAGTTTTCATACCACAACTCAAATGTTATGCCAGAGCTTGCCGTAACTTCGCAGACATTTTGTACAACACTAGATTTGTTATAATTAGGCTTCTGAGTTATGTTACTACAAGATTGAAATCATCACTACAGAAGTTTTTTGGTCGTCATCGTGAACTCGTGGATCGTTACGGCGTATCCATCTGCGCCATGAGAACTGATTTGTTTAACGTGTCCTAGTTTTCCTGTCCTCTTTTGTCTACCCTGGACTTGACTTTTTATAATCAACGAGGCGGGTTTTTCTTGAAAAGCATAGGACGCTTACCCTACCGGATCACCTTGGCCAGGAAATTTAGGACCCGGAAGAAAAATCTAAATCAGTTTCCTTTTACCGCATTGAACTCAATAGAACTAAGTGAATGTTTCTCTAAGACCGAACACATACAGCAGGAGATCAAAGGGCTACATCAAAGATATTCCGATCTGGAATACGAATCAATTTGCGATCGACATGATTTTGCAGGAGATATTTTTAAATTAATAGTCGAAAAGGAAAAACCAACTGGCGACATTTACGATCTCAAGTAAAATAAGTATGAAATCATGAAAGAATTTTAAGAGATGCTTGATTGAAAATGCAAAAAAGGAAGAAGTTCAGCGACTAGAATGTACGACCAGCGTTGTGACGCAATAGACAAACAATATAAGTTGCAACATGAAAAAGGCAAACTACAAGAGCAAACGAATAAACTTCAGGACACAATTGAAAAATTTCGAATTAGTTCTCGAAATTTCGATCGGAGAGGACAACCTCGTTTCCATGGAAACTTGGAACGAAGAAACCAGACATGTCTTTATAAATAGAGGTATATTTTAGACTTAGAAAGTAAATTCATGAGTACACTACTTTACTTAAGACATATAATTAAATAAAACAGCATGTACACTTATCCACTGCATGCCTGACTCTTACAGAAACTGGCACTTAAATTGATAAATCACGTTTTGGCAATCGACAGTATCATGCAAATGTTAACATTCTGCTGTTTGACGCATGGTGAAAGCATTTGTGATTTTAATTATTTCAGCTTTTTACCTTGGTCACGTATTACTGCATCCTGTCTTTCAAGCTTGGCAAGCCTTTCATTCTGGAATTCAACAATGGCACCTAGCTGTTTAATCATGTCGGCTTGGACACTGAGTTGCTTTCCGATTGTGTCAATGTGCTCATTGCTAGTGGCTAGGGCAGGATACACAATGCAATGAAAGGCGAGCAAAAAGATACCAAACATTTTTGTCCAAATCTTACTTTGTAAATACAGTCTATATTTATCATGACATCGACAACGATAAGAAATAAGACATGAAATTATAATGAGCGCAAATGTTAGATAAATAAACATATAATGGATGTTTACCCCAATTTGTAAGCAGCGTAAAGGCGCATCTAGATAGTTTCAGAGCTAGTTTACTTATTTACCTTTCAGGACTTTTCGACATGGTATTCATGATCAAAACAAAACAAAACGCTGTTTTTCTTATTATTAACTTCTGAGGTAGTAAATTTTCTTTCATCTGAGTATAACACAGTTTTTTCGGTAATTAAATTGGTACCAAAAGACATTTTCCTTATTCTTGAGGAAAGAAGATGTCCTAGTCGTTAAAAAAATATAATAAAAATGAAATTCCAAAATTCCAAAAGAAGCCATTTATTACATCTTTGTCTTGCTTGTTTTACTAGCAATTATTATATCGTACAAAATACATATAAATTATGATTCGACAGCAATTGTTTGTGCAGTTTTCTTAGATACTTAAAAAAGCAGTTCAGCTGTGTTTTTTGTTGTGTTTATCTGTTTTCCGTGTCTGGTGTTTGTCCCTGGATTACATTCTATTGATTTTCGCTCGAATCTTCGTTCCCTTGATTACTCTTTATAACTTACGGATATTAGTTGCAATTAAGATGCCATTTTGTGTTTGTTATTTCCCTTGTATAAAACTCCTTATCAATCTTCGTTATCTTTTAATTACAATTCAGAGAAGAATAATTTTGTGTTGTATAGATACATAAAAAAAATTAAAGAAAATGCATATTAAATCTGAGCGATCAAGCACTTTTTAACATTATTTCATTCAAACAAATATATACAATACTCCGTCGTCCTAAATCTAGTCCAATATATAGACCTTTGCATAATGTAGCCTTATCTACTTTCATGATAAGGCATAATGGAACAGAATGTATACGTATGTAGACGTCACGTGACTATTAAGGGGCGTAATGTCAAATATATCGATTTGATGATATATTCTGAATATGAAATTAATTTTAAAAATATAGCATGAATAATTCATTAATAGAGAGCTAATTACAAATGAACAATAACATTCGTTCTAATACATACAACACAAAAATCTGTTTCAACCGTTAACTTACAGCTGACTGTGAGGGTCGATGATATAGTTGATTTTGACTTTTCTATGTTTTGAATTATAAAATTTGTCTAAACATTTGTATCATTGTGCCTATATTCATTTTTGATAGGTTTAAAATAATGTTGTATGCAGATTATCAATGTTAAATCATAGAAATGTTGCATGTTTGTCAAATTTGTGTTAAATGATAGCATACAATATGAACTTCCATAAAAACTCTAACGAATAAACAAAGCATTTAGGACAGAATACCCTATTAATACAGCTTCGCACGTAAGCTCTAAAAGGCCCGACAACAAAAGCAACAAAACCCATTTAACAGAATGAAGGCACTTTTTAAAAATAAATTCAATGATGACACGAGAACACTTTAATGACCAACAACTTCTAACTGGCGCGTGTATGTGGTGGTGTTAAACTGGTTTTATAAAGGTTTAACCATATCCATTTAATGTAATGAAACAACAAAACAAATCAACACACCAGCAAATTCTCTATCATGAAATACCTCAACATACCACATATAGACAAAGTAAAATATACAAAAAAGACCGCTCGCATTTACCGTAAGCCAGCTCAGAACATATCAAAGAATGACAATACCATCTAGTTGTAAAAACAAGGTAAAACAAATAATAGACAATAATTTGAAAATCGTATCCCTGACGAATAAACTATAAAGGACAATTGATAAAGCCATCGGATTTTGTTTAAAATAATTTGCTTTGTAAATTATATTTAATACAAAACTCGGTGAGCAACACCATTTTTAATTGAGAACCAGAAGGTGCTATCATCTTTTCAAACTTTTGTAACCGTGAAAAAAACTTAGTAAATGTTTTTAAAAGTTTGTCAAATTGTTATCCCTGTTGTAAAAGTTTTTTTCTGAAAGGAATCTGTTACGTTCATTAAAATCCGACTTTATACAAATAGGAGCAAAACGATTAGAGTTTAGCCATGAAATGTGAATCGTTACATTACAGGAACAAATCGGCTCTGAGAGGAGTACAATTAGTCCCCATTGGAATACTAACAACCTGTCTGTATGTAATATTACCACAACGAATATAAATATTCAGTTGTCAATTAAAAAAATCGATACATGCAGCATATAAATAAGTTGGTGTATTCATTCCGTCTAAAATCACTGAACAAACAGTTGACTGTGACTGTGCTATCTGCCAACGTCAAGCAATGCATATATTTATACAGTTTTAAAACAATTCTTTTGAGAGATTGTTTGTATAGAAAGGAAAGCGATTGTTTAATTTTTAAGTTACATGGACATTCCCGTTAATCACGATTGTCATGTAGTTGAGGTAAAAATATAAAGTTTGGCGACATTTTTTAATTGCATTTTTCAAATTTAAGTGCTCTTTTACAATATGACTTTCTTTGATTCCAGAATGAAGATTCATGTAAATGTTTTTTATAGGAAAGAATATGATACAAACAACATTCGGAGGCAACTACCTTTTCATGGATTCACAAGACGGAAAATTTGGAAGACACAGAGGATCGAAAAAAGTGAGTACTATGTTGTCGATCAAATCTACAATTGACTTCAAATAGAGACTGGAAAAAGGTGATATTCAGTGATGAAACACAAGTGGTCATTGATCCGAACAATCGCGTTTTTGAAGACGCCCCGATGAAAGCTGACGACCTCTTGACTTTCCTGGAGGCAGCAAATTTTCGACGATGTTTTGAGGTTGCTTAACTTATACTTTTACAGAAGTTCAAGGAAATATTAACTCCATAGAAGTATAAGACACTGAATTATAGCCTGTTCTTGCCCGACATTTTGTGACAGTTGATTACTTGTTTCAAGACGACAATGCTCCAGTCCACACCTCTAGAGAGACCAAGCGCTGGAAAACCGAGAATAGTATCATGACATGGTCCTCTCAATTACCAGACATGAAATATATAAAAAAATGTATGGTGTACGATAAAAAATCGCTTGCAGAAAGACGTACATGAAATTGATTCAAGAGCAAAATTATTAGAAAATCTGGTTTTCACTTAAATTGCATTATATCATGAGTCTGTATGCTTTAATTCCAAATCGACTGCTTCATGTGATAAGGTATAAGGGTCATGCATTCAAATATATACAACAAAATGTGTGAATTCTTTTTTATTTAGTTTTAACTGTATTAATTCTTTCTTAAGTGGAAGAAATCAAAGCTTTAGTACTCTAACATGATGTTTTGCAAATAGATTACACAGTTATAATTTTAAATCAAGTACGCCAGGATCAAATATAATTGTAATGGATAAAATCCTCTCAATGAACTTTATCAACATTAATGGTATGTTAATTGTAAGCAATATTAATAGTGACAAGAAAGTTTGTATTAGAACCAACTGATGTCTATGACTAAAATGAACATTTAAAAATCAATGTTCATAATTTCAATTTGGGTAGAGTTATCTAAATAATTCTACACAAAGTTTTATAGACTAATGCATCATTTTAAAGATGATTCATTTTCAAAATTGTAGCTCGTTTTAAAAAGTATTAATCTTGTTATTTTTCATGGTTGTATTTCGAACAAATTAAAATTGTTTCAATTCAAAATGAAGAGGTCATCACATCATATGAAAAGTTAAAAATAACTTAATACATTATTCGGTGCAGTTTTTTTTTTCATTAAGCAGTACTGTTTAATAACTGATCTACTTTTGTTGAAATGTTGTAGTTTCACAAAACTCAGACATATGGAATAGTATAGACATGAAAATATTTGTTTGTCTTGTCTTAAATTAAAACATTAACGGTCTTTGAATGAACTTTAAGATGCAGGATTCAATTTTGATTTCAAGAACTGTTTGAAAAGTTAACAGAAGGAAGCATTTACTTGCCATAATTCATGTGTACATTATACATGTACATTGAAATTGGATGTATTAGTGAAATACAAGTAGTTATGTGTTCAATGGAAAGTGCATTTGAAAAAAAGTTTTGTGCCAAATTGTGTTTTAACTGCATTCCAATGACTGGATGGAGGTGTTATTGGAATCATATCCTATAGGACAGGTACAGTTATCAATGTGATTAACATAACTTTCTATAATCGTGCTAACACATAATATTGTTGTGTATGTATACATGATTATTTTGAAAATAAAATGTGAAAAAAAAAACATAATTCATATCAAATATATTTTGCAGGGAATTTTGTTTGCTGTACATGTTCAAAATATGTTCATTCATGAAAACAGATCATACTTTTTCTTTTGCAATCTTAATCTGAACAAAATTTGAAAACTCAGAACATTTGAAGAAGTATGACTCTTCTTGTTAATCATGCATGTATGTGTTAACTATGAACTATAAAACATACCTTTAAGTATGTTCATAGCCATATTATATAAGAGAAAATAATTGAATAATTGCATAAATATACATGTACATATATCAACACTTAGCCCTAGCATATTTAAACAAATACACGTAGTGATGTAGAGACATATATAAAGCTAAATAAATCTAATTATGTACACCCTTAAAGTAACTGATATATATACATTTATTCCTTGAATGATGATACTTTATTTGCTACTATGGTGAAGTGTATTTGTGTATGTGTGTGTGGGGGGGCTATGTATGAAGACAAAAACACCACCATGTTGTCTATTCTTATTTGGCAAATTGTTCATCAACTTTAAGTATCTATGATGAAACCTCATATTCCTTATAAAAAAAATGCTTTAGAAAGTTCAAATAGAGCATGTACACTCATTTATGGCAAGCCAAAGTGGACAAAAATGGGCATTTTCTAATATTAAAAAATGATTTTTTTTAATATTACAAATTCATTTTCTAATATTACAAATTGGATTTCTTATATCACAAAACACTTTTTCAATATTAAAAAAACATTTTTCAATATTAAAAAAAAACATTTTTTAATATTAAAAATTCAATTGAATTTCTAATATTAAAAAACTATTTTTTGAATATTAGAAATTGATTTTCTAATATAAGAAAATGGATTTGTCGTATTCAATGACGATTTGTTAATATTAGAAAATAATTTTGTGATATTTTTTAATGTGACTTTTTTTCTAATATTACAAATTCTTTTTCTAATATTACAAATTCAATTTGTAATATTACAAAATGTGTGATATTTTATAATATTACTAAATCAGGAATTTGTAATATTAGACAATGAATTTTTAATATTAGAAAATGAATTTATAACATTAATGAATGAAAAATGAAAAATTTAAGAAAATAAGTGTTTTCTAATACTAAAAAATAATTTTATTAATATTACACATTAATTTTCTAATATTATAAACTATATTTTTTATTTCACAAAATACTTTTCTAATATTAAGAATTCAATTGAATTTCTAACATTAAAAAACGATTTTTTAATATCAAAAATTGATTTTCAGAAAGCTTTTTTTTTTAATAACTTGGTATGTAGCGGCTTAGTATTTGGTGTAAATGTGATATGTTTAAGAAATATGGCAAGCCAAAGTGGACAAAAATCAATATTTTGTAGTATTAGAAAATTAATTCCTAATATTAAAAAATCTCTTTTTTAATATTAGAAAAGATTTTTTAATATTAGAACTTCATTTTCTAGTATTACAAATTCCTGATTTAGTAATATTATACAAAAAGTCTACGTAGTTTCGGTAAGCTCTGGCATAACGTATGAGTTGTGAAATGAACACTCCATACGCAGGAGCCGAAGGGATGTTGCCACAGATGACAGGAAAGTTGACAATTCTGAATGAAAAGTCATCACGTTTGTCGTAAAGTTTGGACAATAGTTTTCCTTTACCATCGATTTCTAAGTGTAGGTCAAGACATGAGGCTGACTTCACAGTGTCTGTAGTATCCTTCATCTCAAATTCTTTTGGGTAGATGCGATGTATCAAATCCCCGATATTAGGATTGTTTAAAGAGTAATCAAGGGAACCAAGGTTATAGCGGTAATCAAAATAATATAATCCAGGGACAAAGACCAGACATGGAAAACAGGCACACACTACAAAGAACATAAAGTAACTAAAATCATACATACAAAGTAACTAAAGTAAATAAGCAACTCGGACTCCACTAAAAATTTGGAGCATGGACCAGGTGCACCGGTAGGGTAAGCGTTCTCTGCTTTTCTAGAGATACCCGCCGAGTTGCTCATAAAAAGTCAAGTCCGGGGTAGACAAACGAGGAAAGGTAAACCATGACCCGTTGAATAAATCAGATTTCAAAGATAATACGTCATCTATAAAGCGGAAACTGAGATTGAAGGATCTAGCCAAACGATATTCTTTCTTTCTGATCAGATCAGCTATAAAGTCAGCCTCATAAGAGTGAAGGAATAGGTCAGCAAGTAAAGGAGCCCAATTTGTTCCCATTGGAATGCCGTCCGTTTGTTGAAAGAGTAATCAAGGGAACCAAGGTTATAACGGTAATAAAAAACACGTCCACCACACTGGACAAAGAATTAACAGAATATATGGTTATAATGGATGTCCGAATGGAAAAATGTGTTGTATGTCCAATAAGTGTAAAAGGTGAGGTGAACTTATATGTTATGAATGGACCTATTCAGAAAATAAACTTTCGTCGTTATAAACTAATATACTATGTCTTGAGTGTCATAAACAATTGCAATCCAAGAATGTAAGACATTTTCTGAAGAATCGGTTTATTAGCTTTAAATAATTGTATAATTCAAAATTAGACATTATTTAGAGAAACTATATTGTGTTTACACCATTGAATTAAAAAAAAAAAAAAACTTGTAATGATGATATTATAATATTGGCACATGGTACATGGTATATGGTTTCTTAAATTAACAGCATATAATATCTTTCATAGTTATGTTCCACAAACATAACTATGCATGCGCATATTGAAATTTTTCAAACATGGCCGCCATTTCAAAATAGCCACCTTTTTTTAAAAATGAAGAAAAGTACATACAAAATAGAGGCAAAAATCGAAGAGCCTTGATAACTTTAATGTTGCAACGACATGGTCCTGTTCAAGAAGCCCTTTTGTAAGATGGACATAGTAAAAAGGTCGATAGTTTCGGTTAGCTCTGGCATAGCGTAATAAGTAATGAGTTGCAATACGAAAACTCCAAACGAATTTACTTAAGGGATGTTGGCAAAGATGAAAGTTAAGTTTGCAATACGGAATACGAAGTCAACTCATAAGTCGAAAGATTTGGTCATGATTTTTTACCCTTTCCAACGATCACAGTCCCTAAGGGCTAAAGAAAAAGGCTGACTTCATAGTGTGTGTAGTGGCCTTTATCTCAAGTTACGTTGTGATTAATGCATTGCATATAATATACAAATATGGGATTTTTAAAGACGAAACGACTCGGAAACGATAGACAAGTGATATAGCCAAACGAATTTCTTCTTTAGTATAATATTAGCTATGAAGTCTGCCCCATAAGTGGGACAAAATATGCCAGCAAATAATGGAGCACAATTTGTTTTCATTGGAATGCCAACTGTCTGTTAAATATACGTCCACTATATCTGACGGCTATGTTGTTGATAAAAACCCAGCAATTTGTCAATATCTTCGGTATATTCATGATATTCAGAGACTCGGAACTTTTTTTAAGACAGTAAAATCTCTATCGGGAACTACTAAGTATTTATACAAAGGTGTTTTACCTTTTGTAGCAAAAAGTACACTTTTGAGTCGGAACTTCTACAGAGTTATGGGAATAATAGTTTAAAAAATCGAAAAATAACAGGTCATAATGCTATTATAGTCCGATAATAATTTAGTACTTAAATGATCTGAACTGAAAAGACGGAAAATGTTCACATACATTTTGTAACTATCTTGTCAAATAGCACACAATTTTACTGTTGAAAAAATTCTCAATCAAACAGCAAAGGTACAGCAAAATGAAGTAATCACTTTGTAGAACTGTTTCATTGGCAACAATTCGTTTGTACAATATGGAAGACACATGTAAGTGTTTTAAATACTAAAGTCGTCCTGATGGTCACAAGTTGTACACCTGTATAGGTTGTTCATTTTCTTACACTCCAATGAAAGAGTGTATTACATAAATCTATTGTATGAATGGGAGATTGCCAATGGGACAATAATTTACCAAAATCATGCAACGAATAATCAAACTGTAGGTCATTTAACGGTCTTCGATGATGGGCAAACACTTACCATAACGCAAGACCTGAAAGATGTCAAAACACATGAAGGGAAACTATTCATAATCAGGGACAGGCACATTGTATTTGGTGGGGTAAAACGTATTTGTGAGCACTTAATCTTTCCATGGGACAGCGGTGAGTAAATATGACAATTATGCGAACTATAAGAATCTGTTGAATTAAAATATAATTATTGAGACAGTTACAGTATACAAATACGTTATTAAATAGTACAAAGAACAACAGGCTGCATCTCCTCGAAAGAGTACTCGCTATCATACAATCAGACAAAAAAACGCAAGTTGGGAGTTTTTAAAATGATTTATCACTTAAATATCTTTAAAGCAGTGACTATTTTCTTCTTCACCCCCAAACGATTATAACACTGCAGATCCATTGAATCCGCCACTGTTTTTAGCCTAAACTTGAACTTGATATGTATAGCTTTTAATTTCAACTAAAATAAAAAGAGTGATGTCACGCACTTTACTATGTTTGTGTTTATAAATGTATTCGTACGTAATATTAATTATTTTTCTAGATGATGAAGGCTGTGTCTGCCTAAAGGAGTGTAACTGCAACAAGGTAGAAACATATGGAATGTGTTGTAATAAGAGAATGACGTGCTGCAAGCTGCAATGTAAAGATAAGGCAGTTATCTCCACTTAGAAAGATATATAGCCACACAATTGTATGTTTGATTCTTTTTTTTATTTTCGATCGTTAAATTTTCCTTTTTTATCGTTTGGCCTTTATTTCTAAGTGTTCGTGCCTTATACTTAGGATGAGAACACACGACATAAACAACTTAGTCATTCAAAGATACGATTTGAAGTTTTTAAATGAAGCTAGACCGAGTAAAAATGTCATATATCTGTATAAAATACATTGGTTTTTTTTCTGCCTGGCATTTTCTTGCAATGATTGAAACTATTTCTCACTTTTTCACTTTTTCACACTTACTTCTTTTATAATTAGTATATCATTCAGAACGCTTTGTTTACCAGTATCTGTAAACGTCAGAAAGGCTTTGCTGGGTCATCACAAACGTTGCGTGTTTAATCATAATAATAAGTTTAAATTAGATAACCCACACGGATAAAAATAATGAAATCTATATCTCAAATGTGATACATGATTCTTTTGAAAACCCTACAAAACAAAAAAAAAAAAAAACAAACAAACAAACAAAAATACAAATGCTTGCATTATAATCTACAAAATTACAAATCTACAAATTATTTAAAGATTTATTCCGGGCCTAAAGTCTTCATTATACTTGTTTTTATCGACTTTAGTTACCGATTATACATCAAAAATTAATGATGAAAGGTCCAATGTGTAGCATCTAGCTGGGTCAATGCTTGTAAATGTGTCATACTTTCTCAGACATATGTCAGGATGGTTAAAGCAAGAAGACTGTGATTTGATCAAAGGTCATGATATACATCACCCGAAGAGATTTACTAGATATTAAAGAGTATGTTTCATTTGCCAGAGTCATGTTCCCACTTTTTATATGCTTTCTATCGAAATAATAATATATGATCTCTATTATCACAATCACCATTGATGTTTTGAATATTAATTTGTTTTCTCTACAGTGGATGCTTCTTGTAATTGCAAGGATTTTTGGGATCCTAAAACTGAAGAGGAATATACAAACGGACAATGCTGTAACAACAGTAAAAATGCTGTAAATCATGCAAACGTAAGTGCTCTCATTTGATTTTGCAATGAAAAGAGGGATTTTAACTATATGAAATTGCCTTTAAGTACTGTTTCTATATATATATATATATATATCATAAAGGTCTGAAAAATTCCCAACGATGTTAGAACTGTCAAATTTGCGTTGCAAATCTTTGGTCGTTCCCTCCGCGGGACTCGAACTTGTACCGCTGTGACATCTATGGCAACACCGCCTGCACAAAGACCAGCGCCCTAGACCACTCGGCCAGCTAGGCTATATAAAATACAGATTTCGTTGGCCGGGTCATTCCTCCTCGTAGGATTAATCTAGGGCTGTAACGTAGTACACGATGTATGGTAGTACGGGACAGTTCATTTAAATGTTATTATGTAGGATAGAGGATCAAATTAATGATGCATGTCACAACAAATCAATATTATACAACGTCTCAGAATGTGACGACTCTATTAGCTACACTGCTCCATCGGATCAAATTGATACAGGGAAGATATGTAAACGTATTGAGGGGTCTGAAAAATTCCCAACGATGTTAGAACTGTCAAATTTGCGATGCAAATGTTTGTCGTTCCCTCCGCGGGACTCGAACTCGTACCGCTGTGACATCTATTACAACATCGCGGTGTTAACAATCAATTTGATCCGATGGAGCAGTGTAGCGAATAGAGTCGTCATATTCTGAGACGTTGTATAATATTGATTTGTTGTGACATGCATCATTAATTTGGTCCTCTATCCTACATACTAACACCTAGATGATTGTGTTTTGCATGGGTTATACTTTGTATGTTCCCAATATTTTTATTACTCAAGCATTTCCCCTTTTGGACCTTTATTATCTGTGTATCCTTTGATTTTTAAATACAAAATATATTTACAACTATATTTCAATAAAACCCATTTGTCCTTGTAATCATTGATGCGAGTGCACAACTTAGCACTCAAATTCCAAAGTGAAAGATTACGCGTTTTCGAACGAGATTCCAAAAAGAATGGATAAAAATCATACCTGTGGTTGTATGAAAATTTCTAGTCTTTCAGTTTCTGGCTTCAAGGGTGGTACTTGCGTAGATAGTAGCACATCGTGTTCAGGAAGGAAAAACAATTCCGATTGTTGTCAGCCAAAGACATGTTGCATCGAAGGTCAATAAAACATTAATAAAGGAACATGCTTAAGTTTTCTTATTAATCGCCGGTAATGTCGACGACAGCAGTATATCATATAAATATTAACATTAGAAAAATTGAAGGATGAAATGTTTACGTTTAACAGAAATAAAAACTCAAAACAGCGATAGGCATGAGTAAATAATAGTGAAAGTACTTTCCTCACTTACTTTTGACTAATATTACTTTTCTCCCCTCCTTTTGGCTAATACTACTTTCCTCCCGTCCTTTTGACTAAAACTATTTTCCTCCCCTCCTTTTGACTAAAACTACTTTCCTTCCCCTTCTTCTGACTAATACTTCTTTCCTCCCGCCCTTTTCACTAATACTACTTTCCTCCCCTTCTTTTGACTAATACTACTTTCCTCCCGTCATTTTGACTAATACAACTTTCCTCCGCTCCTGTTGACAAACGCTACTTTCCTCCTCTCCCCTCCTTTTGACTAATACTATCTTCTTCTACTCCATTATTTACCAAATCATTTTGAAAACAAAACTGAGTAAAGTACTTCTTTTACAGCCTTCGTAGATTTCGTCATGTGACCCTGTGGATTCTTACCGCCGATTTAAAGGCATAGGATGTTGCTATTCATCGAGAAAATTTGAAATAGATTCTTTAGCACTGTAATATCCAAGTAATTGTCATTATAAGATTTGGAGTTATCTTTCTTTATATACTACATTGTAATTTCATGTCTATTCCGTATTCGTTTTTTGTAATAGATAATCAAGCATGGTTCCTGAATAAACAATGCAAAATCCTTTGTCTTTATGTCGACACCTTAATACCTCCACAACAGAACATAACATTAGCGACGAGTTAAAAACAGAACCTCAAGCAATAAGTAACAATGGCATGTAGTCTTCCACCTTATCCAACGTTTGATTATGCCAGTGACATGTCCAATGCAGGTCCCAGGTGGGAACGATGGGTCTCTCGCCTTGAAAATTTATTTGTTGGTTTGAAAATTGAAATTGATGATCGTAAGCGTGCCCTACTGCTCCACTATGCTGGTGAAGGGGTTTATGACATTTATGATGCAGAAAAGGGGGAAACTGAGGCCACATACACAGCAACAAAACAGGTGTTAACAAAATACTTTGAACCAAAGAAAAACACACAAATGGAGGTTTACCAATTCCGTTCATACAAACAGAAAGAAGGTCAATCACTTGATGAATTCGTCACCGAGCTAAGAAAACTAGCTAAAACCTGTGAATTCACAAACATGGGCAACGAAATCTTGTCACAAGTCATTCAAAACTGCAAATCAAATAGATTACGCAGAAGAGCCTTACGAGAGCCTGACAAAACAATAAACGACATACTAACACTAGGCAGAACTCTCGAAATGGCTGATGCACATGCCACAGAGATGAAAAGAGAATCAGTAAATATAGTTACAAATGTAAATAAACAAAATCAAATTCCAAACAGAAGAAAGGGGAACATATATAAGTACGAAACTATCCTAAGCGCCCAACAAGGTCAACACAATGCAGAAACTGTGGTGGACATTACCCGCACAAAAATGAACCTTGTCAAGCCAGTGGCAAAACCTGTAACGCATGTCACAAACAAAATCACTTTGTCAAAGTATGTCGCAGCATACAAATTAAGTACACAGGTAAACAGACTACAAAACAACAACACATTAACAAAATTCAAACTGAATCGACCAAAAAAGAGACATTTCAAATTACAGATAGTTCAGATGAAGAGTACTCATACAGCTTAAAGGAAGTAATGTCAGTTTGTTCAGTTCAGAAATCACCCTTTGCTAGAATAAAAGTTAATGCAAAAACATGTGAAATGATGATTGACACGGGAGCGACAGTCAACATTTTAGATGTCAAGACACATAAAAACATTGGGTCTCCAAAACTCAACAAAAGTGACACAAACCTTTGCCCTATGGAGGTGATAAGCTACTTGAAGTTGCAGGTGCATGCAAGCTAGAAACAAAACACAAATATGGTATTTACAAATTCATGTTGTAAAAGATGGACATGGGGCATTAATTGGCTATCAAGCTGCCTCAGAACTAGGATTAGTTAAGATTGTCCAACTGATAAATACACGAGCTCCTGAATGCAAATACCCAGATGTATTCAGAGATGAAATTGGGAAATACAAAGGTGGACCAGTAAAGTTACATACAGACAATAATGTAAAGCCTATTGTAAAGAGAACTAGAAAGACTGCTTTTCACTTAAGGCCCAAAGTAGAAGGAGAGATTCAGAAACTGCTTGATCAAGACATAATAGAGAAAATAGGGAATACTCCAACACCCTGGGTCTCACCAATTGTTACACCGCTTAAGAAGAATCCTGATGAAATTCGTCTATGTATCGACATGCGAGAAGCCAATAAAGCAATTATAAGAGAAAGACATTTGCTACCGACAGTTGAGGAACTTATTCACGAATTAAATGGCGCTTCAGTCTTCAGTAAAATAGATTTAAAAGCTGGTTATCATCAGCTGGAGCTAGATGAACCTTCTAGGTACATAACTACTTTCAGCACACACTTAGGCTTGTTCAAATACAAGAGACTAAGTTTTGGTATCTCCTGAGCATCAGAGATTTTTCAAGAGACAATCCGTCGTGTCATTCAAAACGTACAAAATGCAAAGAACATTTCTGATGACATTATAATATATGGAAAGTCTCAAGAGGAACATGACCGAGCTCTAAACAACACATTACAAGAACTGCAGAGAAATGGTCTCACTGTTAACAAAGATAAGTGTGAATTCAACGAGAATAAAGTAACATTCTTCGGAGTAGTGTTCTCAAAAGAAGGAATCTCACCTGATCCAAACAAGGTACAAGCAGTAAAAGACGCAGCACCGCCAACATCAGTTTCAGAATTTAGGAGTTTTCTCGGTATGACAAATTACTCGTCCAGATTTATTAGACACTATGCATCCATTTGCGAACCATTGCGAAGGTTAACAAGACATATTGTAAGCTGGGAATGGACTTCTGAACAGGAGGAGGCATTCAAGAATCTGAAAAATGAGTTGTCAAGTGAGACAGTAATGACATATTTCAACCCATCACTGCAAACAGATATTTTAGTCGATGCTAGTCCAGTGGGACTCGGAGCTATCATCTCACAAGGCCAAAATACAATTGCATACGCCAGTAGAGCGTTGTATGACGTAGAATCCAGATAGAGTCAGACGGAAAGGGAAGCACTGGCTTTAGTATGGGCTTGCGAACACTTCGATATTTTTATTCGAGGGGCAAGAAATGTTAACATCATAACAGATCATAAGTCACTAGAAAGAATATGGCAGAAAACCAAAATGCCACTGAGAATAGAACGATGGGGTTTACGGTTGCAACCCTAGAAGCTAACTATTAAATATCAGCCTGGAAGTGACCGCTTATGAAAAACATTAAAGCAGCAGAAATAGAAAGACGAAGTTGGAAACAATCAATGTATAATTTTTTGCGACAATACAGCAACTCACCTCATAGTTCTACAGGAGTAACACCATTCAAACTTCTTTTTTGGAAGAGAGTCAAACACAAAACTCCCAGGCGTTTTGAAATCAAAGAAACCAGAAATTGATGCATTTGCCCGTCAAAATGATGAAAATGCAAAGACCAGAATGAAAGAACCAGCCGATCTACGAAATAAAGCTAAACCAAATGACACCCAAGAAGGCGACAATGTCTTAGTTAGAAATGAAGTCAAAGAAAACAAAATTACTCCGTCATTTGACCCAACACCACAAACCGTGATTAAGAAAAAAGGAACTATGATAACTGTTACAGATAATAATGGAAAAGATACAACGAGGAATACATCTTTCTTCAAGAAAACTACTCACAAAGCTAAACTATCTGATAACATGGATGAAAAAGAATTTAATATTACTCATTCACAGGAGAAGAGTAGAAGAGTGAATCAAACAACACTGCTACTACATATACTCCAATTCAAAGCCGTCCGAAACGTATACATAAACCACCGGCTTATCTTCAAGATTATGTGAGATAAATGTAAAGTGAGGGGCATAGTAGTCCCCTATGTCTTATTCAGATAGAAATTCAAATATTCACTGATGTGGAATAATGAACGTGTTGAAAAATGTTATGAGGCATAATAATCCCCTAGAATATGAAATTTATTAGTGCATTGTATATTTGCTTATTAGTGCATTATAAACAGTTTAGTGATTCAAAATTAGATTAGAAGTTTTATGTGAAAACCAAAAAAAGCTGTTTAACATTTTAACTTGAACTTTGACATGTATGAAACAAAACATTTGGAACTTGATAAACTATGAACTTGGTGAACATATGAATGATTTCTAAACTTTAATGAACAGTTAATTCTTTCAGTGCAATTTTAAGTTAATAGACAATCAATTAGTTGAATCCGTCCTTAAAACATTTGTTTACCTGAACACTATAGACTTGTGAAGTTTAGTAACAATTATTCGTGAATTTGCTTCAAGAAATTTTAATTCTAATTTAATGTTTTTATGTATTTATTCATCGAAATCATTACATTTATTTTGTCATTTTATTTATTTGTGTAATTGATAATCTAGTCAAAGAAAAGAGTTTCTAGTCATTTTAATATACATATACATTTCAGTTTCTAAAATTTTTATTATTTTTATTTCAAGATTTATTTTATTAATATTGATTCTAAATTCAAAGAAAGGGAGGAATGTAATATCCCAGTAATTGTCATTATAAGAGTTATTGGAGTTATTGGAGTTATCTTTCTTTATATACTACATTGTAATTTCATGTCTATTCCTTATTCGTTTTTTTTGTAATAGATAATCAAGCATGGTTCCTGAATAAACAATGCAAAATCCTTTGTCTTTATGTCAACACCTAAATACATCCACAACAGAACATAACAAGCACAAATCCCTATGTTTTAAAGTAAGGAAAATAACCATTTTGTCACTAAAATAATTGGTAATATCACAAAATAGAAAGAAAAGTGTAATGCGTGTATAATGTTGGTGTACATATACAAAATATATCTAATGAAGTTGCAAAATAAATTATTGATAACAATAAGTTCGAAGAAATACTTAAACATGCCCTTGTCACTATACTTAATTCGATTGCATAGGCATTTATCATTATGTAAGTTTTGTTTAAAGAACAGACATCCATGTATATGCAAGTGTTGTCTATATAAAAAAAAGATATTTATCCACATGTAAGTGATATCCAAAGATTGATAGCAATCTACAAGTAAGTGTTGTCTAAAGAAAAGACATCAATATACAAGTAAGTATTGTCTAAAGAAAAGACACCAATCTACAAGTAAATGTAAGTGTTGTCTAAAGAAAATAAGATCATCTACATGTAAGCATTGTCTAAATAAAAGACATACATCCTCATAGAAGTGTTGCCTAAAAAAGACATAGATCTACATGTAAGTGTTGTCCAATGAAAATACATCCATTTACAAATAAGTGTTGTCTAAAGAAAATGCATCAATGTACATGTAAGCGTTGTCTAAAGCAACAACTTCCGACTAAAGGTTTGTGTAATCTTAATAAGACATCTATCCACATGTACATGCAGATGGTGACTAAAGAAAGGACGCTACATCTACAAGAACGTGTACAAGATAGTGTTCTCTTAAGCAAAAGCATCAAACTGCATGTAAATACACATATAAATGTTGTCTAAGAAAAGACACCCATGTACAAGTAAGTGCTGCCTAAAGAAAATGCATCCATGTACATGAACGTGCTGTCTTAATAAAAGGCATCCGTCTACAAGTAAGTATTACATTGACATACATATTTAGATTCTAATAGCAGGATGTTTTATTGATTGAATACTTGTTTTGTTTTTATTTACATGTTTTTCTTCGAAATCGTTTTCATTCACTAGGTTTGGCCGTATACTTGTTTTCCACCTTAAACATGATAATTAGCCATTTTATATTCGTGCATGATTAATTTTGTGGATGTGACTTGAATCCCTAAGGGGTGAAATTCAAAGAAACATGTTTTTTTTATGTTTAATACTGGACAATCACTTGACTAGAAGTAAATTAATCTCTTTAAAATTGTATATTACAAGCTGAATATCGAAGAAGAAAATCAGAAATCGATATTATACCTTAAAACGATTGGGAATGAGGGATTAAATTATTACATCTCTTTGAAATTGTACCATAATATGCTATACCAAACACGAAAATCAGAAATTAGTTTAAACAGTTAGGAATTGGGGGCCAAAATGGGCAAGAAAAATATTTATTTTTTAAAAGTGAAAGTGAATGGACCTCTTTGAAATTAAACCACACTATCAATCGAAGGCTGGGATTAAAGTTGGAGGCTGTGCCTGGAACCATATGGGAATGTGTGGCCAACATGTTGACACTTCAGTTCTAATTAAGGTACACCATGGTAAGCATTTTGTTGATATACGGTTGTAAATTATTTATATGTGAATAAATGCATAAATATTGAAGATTTTAATCGGACATTGTTTTAACTTCTCGAGCTTTAGTGTAAGTATTATTTGAACATTTCATGAATACATGTATGTATTACATTTAAAATCTGAAAAAAATCGTTAATTTTTAGGTTTCAAGGGCAATAACTCTAGCAAGTTTTGAGGCTAATGAGACATCATTATAGTTGTCATAGCTGAAGAAGAAAGGCAGTCTTCATTTTTCGCTTACATGGAGTTTTGTTTAGATGTACCTTGAAATAAGTGACTTTTACTCTCCACCCTACCCCCCTTATTTCATAAACAGACATGACAGCCATGCATTTTTACGAATCAATGTTCCTAATTAACGCTCAGTACGTGGTAGTTTGAGATACATTGATGCCAGCTTCAATTAGAATCTGTCAAGTTGTTTTAGAGAATAAGATATTTGAAGTTTACAGACTACAATAACGACGACGCGGGTGCCGAATGATGACATCAGTTAACCTGGCCAAATAAATACGCTGATCTAAATGAATTTTTCTCAAGAATGACACCAACTATTATTTATATGCAAATGGGTACCTCACATATGAAACACTGTTAAGAAGTTAGAAATTAAGATCCCTTCAAACCGTCTGAATTTGCATAAAGGTTGTGTACGAAAAAAACCAACGTTATAACATTCATGTTTTGATGTTTTCAGTGGAATCCACCTACATGTAGGTCAGAATGTTGGCAAAAAAAATACAAACAATTTTAACCTGAAATAGTTGTCGAAATAAACTTATTCATGCCATCTATGCATGCGTGAATATAATTTTCCGGGACATACAGCAGGATCACTTTGTTCTCGGATGGAAATTCTTGACATATCCTAAATAAATAGCAGTTTGTTTAGAAGTATAAGTACATGCATAATGCCTGTAACCGTATAGTAATCATTGAACTTGTTGCGATTATAAAATGTAAAAATACTTATTCGTACATTTGAAATGCATAAAGCGATCACAGTTGGAGTTGTAATGAGTTCTACAGCAACATGCGAGTGCAAAATGTCATCGTCTGTACTGTAAAATGACGTACTTCAAAGCTCTTTAGACCACAGTCATGGTAAAAAAACTGATAAACATAAGACCAACATTTCGTATAACACTTTGTCTGAGTCTATTAAAAATAAGAAGAAACTAGTCCTTACAATAAAATTCAGTTTCCGTGATTCATTTCGTAAACAATAATACTTGCAGTTTTTTTTATTCAACACTCAAATCATATCACGAACGTTTACAAACCAAACTCGAATGGCAAAAGAGGATTAGCGTGTTTCATACCTACGTTGCGATGTAAACTCAGTTCGTAAGACAAACACTATGAACAAAGCAGAATGTTTTATATTAGTCTGTATTGTACAGTTGTGTCCACTTATACTGCCTATATGCCATGCAACTTTGAATATAAGTCAATATAAAAAAAAGTTCTGATAACCGTCTATACCAATTACAATAGTACGTGGGTTGAGATACCTCCCCCCGTGCTACCCCCACTCATCAACCAAAATATGATGTTCAGGTACCCTTATACCTCCCAATTACGAATCTTTTCGTCGCCAAAAATTAAACTGAAGCATATTTCTATTGTTGGGCTACTTTTGATACCTCGATGAGGCAAATATCCATTTTTTACTTCTTTTGTTATTCTTCGAACTTCTTTCTACAAAGCGAAGTAAAATGACATATTTATATTTACAATATATCAACATGTAGCCCAATGTCTCAGCTTTACAATGCTACCAAGAAAACTGCGGTGACACATAGGTTTTTTTGTTTTTGTTTGTTTTTGTTTTTGTTTTTGGGGGTGGGGTGGGGTGGGTTTCAAATGAAAAAAAATTAACCACTTCCCCACCGAAAAATCGCTCAAATTGACATATGTTTCCATGTCAAAACCCCTAGAGTATTTATGCTTCAGTAAAAATTGCTTATTTGGTATTTTCTGTTTAGTATTATTACAATGAATACTTCTTGGGTTCTTTTGGTGAATTTTTGCGGTTTCCGTAGTCAAAATTTTACCAAAAAAGGGAAAATGGGATTTTCGATTTTTATGTAAAAAGTCACATAAATTCGACTCTACAAGTTATCACCAGACTAAAACGTCTAAAATTTGGTATCATTCGATAGATAATTTAATATTCTTTATAAATAAATCACAAAACGAATAATTTTCAAAAATAAATTTTCAAAAGACGTTAAAAATATTACCCCTACCCCTAGAAAACAGGTCTCAATATCAAACAGAACTCTCATTCACAGCATACCGACACAGTAAAACTCATATTTTAGGCATTCATAATTGAAATAATCATGTACCCAACATATCTGATCAATTCAGGCGCTTAGTTTTTCTTTTTGGGTTGACAATTAGTGAAAATTGGTAAAAAAGGGAATTTTCAAAATTTCATAATTTCTTCTAAAATACCCGTTATTTCCCGTTTTTTTAGAATACCGTAGATTAGGTAAGATTTTGTGTGATATAGTACATTAATATAGTGTCTTAGCTTCCAAATGAATCCAAGTAATGAACATTTTTACTTTTTCAAGTCATGTTACATGTAGGTGAAAAGCTGCAACCTCTACCCATGACAAAAATACCTCAACATGAACTAAAATATTAATTTTTGGCACATAAACGGTGTACTATAGACATGTCGGGTATTATTGTTTGAATTATCGATGTATCCAGCATATCTTCTCATTTCAGGCGAGTATTTGTCAATTTCAATGTGAGAATAACGAGTTTTTCATAAAATGGGGAATTTTCTTCCATTTCATCGGTTATTGGCATTTTTGTCAAGTACCCTACTTCAAACAAGCTTTTGCACGGACTACGAAAACCGCCAAAATTCATCAGAAGATCCCCAAAACTATTAATTGTGATAATACTAAACAGTAAATATCAAATAAATATAAATGTCAATTTATACAATATTTCGGTGTTATAGTGGAATATATTTTTTTCATTTTACACCAAAACCCTATGTACTACCGCAATTTTCTTTTACCATTGTAAAGCTGAGATATTGGACTACATGATGATACCTAATTTGTTAAGTTCTTTCCATATGCTGTCCCAGGAATACTTAGACGCAACAATTTATACGGAAAAAGAATCCGAGAATATTCTTTGGTGACAAATTGATTCGGTAATGGAAGGTATATAGGTACCCAAAAATCCCCATGAATTTGATGAGTGGGAGGGGTGCACGGTGGACCCTCCCATCCCATGGACTACATGTATTTGCCCTGATTACGTATACATGTATCTAGTCTGCCAGTTATGTATCAGCAAAATAAATACAACCTCGCATCAGTGTAGGAAACTCATTGCGTAATATGATGAATATTTCTTTTCTCTGTTTTATTCATCTTTTTAAGCGCCAGTCTTTTTAAAAATCAGACAGAAGGTGATTCATGTATGTCAAAACCCACCGAATTAAGATTTATTTCTTGTTCAGAAACAGTTACTGATCACATAACCAGTCTTATTTTTTTCATTTGGTTGTTGCGCTTTAGAGATAAAAATCATATAGATTGAACAAGAAATAGGCACTCTGTATGAGTTATCGTTCTTGATTTGGTTTCATTTAGTTGATTTTAGTGTGAGATGAATGTATGATTTTCTAAAAAGTGCAAATCTGAATGCAGTCATGATTATTGTTATGTAAAAGTATAGCATATTTAGACCGGAAAAGCATCGTTTGTTTAGTGGGTTTTCCACACCATAAATCACCTGAACCAAAGGCAATGTCTGAACTTTATGTGAATTTGAACTTAATTAGGAGAACCAGTATTCGTATATCGACATACCTAATAGATGTGCAGGGTAGTTTGGTACATGTCATTGATATTTACCTTCGACAATTCAAAACGGGAGAATAGATTAGTCAAGGTTTGTTTTCTCGAATGTCTTATATTAAGCAACACACCTTATCTGAATCAAATTCCAATGTCACTGCGACAATTTCCAGTGACATACATAGAACCCTTCCCTAAAAGATAGCACGCCATGTTTCTCTAAATTACAAAGAAAGAAAATTAATGGTTTTCATCAAAATATGTTTTGACAATTATATATACAGAATCAAAAACCGCATCTACTATGGTGGTATATGTCATATAGCAAACAGGAATCCAGTAGGACCCGGAATCCTCCTGGGGCAAACTGGAATCCAGTAGGATCCGGATACACAAATAACAGATAAAACACAAGAAAACTCATAAATTGGATCCAAAGTAAAGTCATATCATCATAAAATATTCAATACATCTAAGTGAGATCAAATATAAGACAGTATAGGGGATATTTGAATTCGCCATGAAGCTTATACCTATAGTCAGCTGTATGACCTATCAATTCAGTCCATAATTTGGCGGATAACGCTTTTATACTGTCCGTCATTCCACCCAAAAGCAAAATCATAAGTTCGTCATCATCTTGCTTGAAAGAACGGATGGAGTTACTGATCGGTAAAATGTCGGCTATTCCATAAAACATTTCAGTTCGATTATTAAGAAAATGCTTACAACTTAGGACTAAGTGTTTAAGTATATCAAGTGAGTAAATGTTGCACAAAGAAGAGTTTGCTGCCTTAATCGGGTATAGAGCCTAGTTTTACATGTATCAACAGTTGTTTGTTATTGTTTGGATATAAAACCGCCAGCCTTAATAGTCTATGTTCAATAAGATTTGTGTGTATTTTCGCATATCGCACCAGTGTTGTTTGTTTCTTTAGTGCGGATCGCCATTGATTTTCTTCATAAGTTTCCAAAGCTTGGTTTATAATTTTCTTCCAGAGTAGTTTGTTCGGGAAATGGCAATCAGTCAACAACTCTTCTAGAAAAAGTGTTAAGTCATATTTGGCCAGAATTAGCATGGCATAATCGTCAAAAAAATAGCAATTTCATTTTGTCGATATATCCATTTAATGACCAAAGTCCCAATTTACTAACACAGGAATCGGAGGGGCTTCTTTTATAAAATCTGAGTATGAATCTTGAGAGTATGAATCATTATCTCTGTGTTATTTCAAGAATATTTATATCTCTGTTTGTAAGTGGTCCCCACGTTTCACAAGCAAAAAGTCCAGTAGGAAGGATTACACGTTTCTTTATATTTCTACTTGTAAGTGAATTCATACCGCGTGGATTTAAACCAACAGAATATAGTGAATGAAGTTTTTGCTTGAGTTTGTTAGCTATGTTTTCAGTTCTTTGAGGTGTGTTATTTTCCATGTCAATTACTGTCCTTGCATAAGTTATTTGTTTCTTCCACTCAATTACAGAATCACCCAGGTTTAATGATATTTGCTCGTTTGAATTACCTTTCTTTTTTGGTAGAAAACGTAAGGCACTACTTTTTGATGCATTATATTTAAGCTTCCATTTCTTCGCATATGCATTAACAATATTTACCATTTTCTGACGACCATTGATCGTTGTACTTAGAATAGTTGTATCATTAGCAAGAAGTATAGCAGGAATATGAGGACCCCCTACGTTAAGTCCACTATCACTTGATAAAAGTTCATGAATCAAATCGTTGATGAAAACTGCAAATAACCAAGCTGACAATACTTGACCTTGTCCCACTCCCTGCTTAATCCGAAAAACATTACTTGAGATTCCATTGAATTGAACATGTGCAGTGGCGCATTTGTACGAAATATAAACAATATTCCAAAAATTCCCAACTATACCTATTTCATTTAGCTTGTATAAGATACCATCTTGCCACACTCTATCGAATGCCTTTTCGTTACCTAGAAATACAGCATAAACGTTAGAATCTCGTTCTAAGTAATAATGTAGCGACTCTTTCAGTGTATAGATTGCAGTTATTGTTCCGTGTTCCTTAACGAACCCGAATTGTAAACAATGAGGAATAACACGATTCGTCTTAGTTCATTTGTTTTGAATACGTCCGAGTAACGTTTTCTCGAAAAGTTTGCCATGATGGTTAATATGACAGCGCGACAGCTGTTCGGGTTTGTCTTGTCCTTATTATTCCCTTTGTATAACGGAAGTATGACGCCGTGTCTGAATTAATTTGGTAGATATTCATATTTCATTATAAGGTTGAATAAAGAACACAGTTTTACCCCCGTGGATTAAATGTACATTTGTTATTTTATCATATCCTCAGGATTTACCAGTTTTTAAAGTACGAACATAGCTTTGCAGTTCATCAATTGATATCAGATTTTCTAAATTGTTACCACTATTATGATTATTTGAAAATAAGTTATGAACAGATTGTATCACGTGAGTTTGAAAACTTGTAACGTTTTCGTCGTGCGAAATACCCGAGTATAACCGTTCAAAATATTATCCTATAGGTCACACACTTCGCCTGACGAGGTTCCTTCCTTATTATCGAAAAGTAATGAAGAAGTTGAAGCATCTCGATTTTTTTCATTTCGGACCGTTTTGTAGAACTCACCAATATCTCATTCAGCTGCTTTCTTTAATTCTTCATACTTTTCGGCATTCCATATCCTTTCTGCTAGGCGCTTCCGCTTTCTAAACTCTCTTTCCGTTTCTTTGTACAGTCTATTCGATATTCCCTTTGGTCTCCCAGCGTCGACCCACTTACGTCGGGCCTTTCGTTGTTTGTAATGGTAATTACCTAAATCGTTACGCTTCCAGTAAGGTTTCAAAAAGGAACGAAACTGTCCATACGGAATACACGAGTCCGCTGCCAAGGGCAGAACATTCGTTATGATACACGCATACTGCTCTCGTTTGTGTTACAGCACCAAATATTAGGACTATTAGGTCTAATAGTTTATTAATTTCAGTTTGATATATTTTAAGTTCAAAATTATCTATTTTTGACCATTTCAGAACACGCTTATGAACACAAGGTCGGCATGATATGTCACACAGCAAATTAATATCTAATGACATAGACAGTGGAAAACGATCAGTGTATTCAAAAGGACAATCATCATGAACCTTAACTAGGGGTACATAATTTGCTAAAAACTCAGGTATACCTATATAATCTATCAGTGTTCTCTGCGATCGATTTTTATTTCTACACGTATAGCAAGGACCTATTCTTTTATGTAGTAAAGGAGCACCTTTATAATCCTTGTTTCAAAATTGAAAAAAAATACCTTAATGAATTACTCTGGGTATTGTACAAAGTATTGTTTATATCAACATTAAAATCTCCCCCAATAATTGTGACATAATCTTCACTCAAAATATCATAGTAACATAGTTAGTATATCATGATGTTTCATATACTCTGATTGTGGAAAATTTATTGATTGCAACAAACTACAAATTAGACAGATATCTTTGAAATGTTCAGAACTCAATACAGCTCCACGTAATCTATCAGTAACTACATCTAGAGGTTTGATTGTTGTACCTGGCAGTTTACGTATGAATAAAGCAGACCACCTGAATCTCTATTTGATTCACTACATTTTTTTTATACTTAAAACAACATGAAAATCTCTATCAAATTCTTGGAAAAAAGATACATTGTTCTCATTTAACCAATGCTCAGAAATATCTGAACATCGCAATAACGTTTCTACGTAATCTGTTCCATACAAGGCACCCCTCATATTCCAACATAAAAAGTAAATTATGATGGAAAGTGAAACAAAACTACTTATGAAATAAGTGTATTTTAACCCATATTTGATTTGAATTGCTGTTGTTATATGGTATGTATTCCCGCCAATAGACTCCCACAGGCCAAAATGACTCATCATTCACAACTTTTTTAAAGTAATTTTCATCAATGTTCACACGCATTGTATACGTGAATCTTCCATGAAAATCACACTGCTTTAAAAGTTTCGTGTAAGTTACTTTAACATCATTTTTCTCAGCATAGGTTACAACAGCCCTGCTCACCATATCATACGGGTTGTCACCCTTAATGTTATAAAGGACAATTCGTTTTGTTCTTTTTCTCACAACACCTTTGAATATATCTGTGTCAGATTCTTTTGAATAACACTGTTTTTCTGTACCATCACCGATTAACGGGATGTCAATTACATTAGAGTTTCTACACAATTTATTGTTTACAACGCGGAGTTGAGTGTACTCTGGTATTGTCCCTTCATCTGAAAGTCTAGTTTCTATGTTAGAGAGTGGTTTGATATATTCTAGTGAATTCTGTTTATCATTTGATTTGTGTTTATTGGGAATGGGTACAACAGTAGTATTATCAGGGTTAACTTCATTACTTTCTCTTACTTTTACTATATCAAAATACTGTTTCTTTTTGCATTAAACAAATTCTGTCAATTGAGTCTAAACGGCTTGTTTTTTTTTGACATTTCTTCCTGATATAAGTCTTTTACATGTTTGTTATCTCTTAAATCTTTAATGTCCTTAGAGTTCAGTTGTATTTCTGCTGGTAGATTCGTATTTTGAATACGCATATACTCTAGTTCACTAGTAAATCTAATTTTGAGTTTGTTTGTGTAATAGAGTCATTTAGTGCCTGTTTTAGTTCAAGAATCATCCCAATGATCACTGAATTGTCAGAGTTTTTAATGTGTGTTTTTGTTTTTGCAAATGTCATTGATGACAGAAGGGCTGTCCTCAACACCTATCGCCCCCTTTTACATTTGAAAATGCACTGTCTCAATTCTGTTGCAGAAGTGGGATTTTCAAAGGAATGAAATATAATATATACATCTTCAACTAGCTTTTCACCTACGGATGAACCAGTTCTATTGATAAGTTTAGCGTCTTGATATGTTGAATCTTGTTTACGCACCAGGTCATAGAGAGATTTTCTAATTGGTCGCATATCGTGCACATCAGTGTGCTTTATAAGTTCTTGTTTAAATGTTCGTCGGTCTAACTGACCGAAGTTACTCGAAATAAGTTCATACATGTCTTCGTCAATGAATTGGTCGTCTTGTGAATTAGTTTGACAACCTTGCTGTGTATTGATATTTTGATTATCAAATACAAATACGTCAATTTATTTGTTCAGGATTTAAATCCTCTCCATGTACCGTTAGAGTTTGAGTTTATGCATTAAAACTTTAATGTCGGTGAGTCAATTTCAGGGTAGGCAATGTTTACATTATATGCGATGGATTTAAGCCACTTCGACACAAAAATGACGAGTTTGGGTTAAGGAATACAACAGCTCTGTTTTGACAAAGAAAGCATACTTGAATAACTAAAGGATACATTCAAAACCTTCAAAATCTTCTCTGTGCAAAAATTATGACAATCTTGCTTGTCTTGCCGGAAGTCCAAGTTTGTCAATCATTCACTGTATATCTTGTTTTTGATTAATGTAACCATTCCTGATTCGGACGTCTAAACAGCCAGTCATAATAAAGTATCTCATTCACAGACCTTTGTATATTTTCAGTCTGCCAAAGACAAGATGTCAGAAGTTTAGCTTCCTGCAGACCACAAATATTGGTCACCTACACATAAGCCTAACTCTGTAAATTCTACCATTGTGGATCTACCACTGTTTATAAGATTTTAGTTTCCATTTTTTTTTGGTAACTCACCGTTATGCAAATGAGAGTTCTCTTAAATATTCAAGTATGTGATCAAAGTGTTCAAAATTATTTTCATTATTTTTTAATCAATCCTTGCATGCTTTCGGATTGCCAAATTGGAAATTCATATTCATATGTATAGACGTATACAGTGAACATGTAAATTGTATTAGTGTTTTATACTGTCCGTATGATATGTATGCAAATGACATTTTTATCACTTGTGAGGTAGTTTTAAAATCGTCAAAAATTTCCATTATTTTTTTTAAATTTTGTGGGTTTTTTACACAATGTAAGTGACGAATCAAACTTGATCAGACAGCAGCGAGATCTTTGTTTTGAAGCACACATTTAAATGAGATATCCATATAGAAAGCAGTGACTTGTAAATTAATTTATTTGAAACACATGTCTGACAGAGAAAATTGGATAATATAAATTCCTTACAATAATCCACAAATCTTTGTTGATATTTGGTACTTAAAGAGTGATTTTTACGACAAGCTTAGTGCTGCTGTTGGCCTATTCTTTTGAAACCAGGACCCGGACGGGACAACAACACATATTCGATATTTGTAGGATACGATCGTTCATTTACTCTTTATTCAATTGTGTCATTTTGTATGGGAAAGTGCACGTGTTCTCTATCAATTCGTGGATCTCACACAGTTAGAATTATGAATTTTATTGTCTCTTTAGTGATAGAAAAATCTGCATAAATGCTATTTATCCCACCAATTAAACTTTGCATAGGTGAGTCCAATTTTTTATGGAGCTTCAACCGAGGCTTCACCCTAAGAAGACAATATATCCCTCAAATTATTATGATGCATGTTTACACTAATATCTCTGAAAATATCATAGGATGTTTACCACTGTACCTGTATGGGATAATTGTCACATTTTATGGGGCATGGGGAATTGGAGGTGGGGCAATGTGACATTGGGGGTGGGGCAATGTGGAATGGGGATGGGGCAATGGGAATGGGGTATATGTATTGGGCAATGGGGAATGGGGCCAAGGAACAATTTTCATTGGTCAATCCAAAAAAAATGTTCTGCCTTTTTCCGCAAGCAACGCACCTATCATAATTCTATGACAGCAATTGAAAGGGTTTTTTAAAAAAAAGTTTGTTTTAGAGTAATTTTTAATGATTACAGGTGTCGCAGATAATTATTCATTGACATTAATATATATTTAACATTTACCAGAAGTAGATTTGTACAATATTTAATTTCTAATCATTATAGACTGAAAATGTTCGCGCTTATACGATTTCTCAACATATGTCATTTTTGAAAATTTGGACTTAAATAATAATGCGTCGGAGACACTCGCATGATTTTAATATTGACAATTTAAACATATTGACCAAAAACAACAATACCATTTAAAAAAAATAAAAATGTTCATTCCCTTTCAATCGGCAGAAATATGTCATTTGTCGCAACCTCGAAAAAGGATAATAATATTACATTTTTTTTTGTATTGTAAACAATAATTTTGGAGCATTATTGAAATTAAAATTGTTCGTACTCATACAATCTGCAGAATTATGTCATGAGGAATTATGTCATTTTTGAGAAAATGGACTGAAATTAATGTGTCACAGTCACACATATGATGGTTATTTTGACAATTTTAACATTTTAAAAAATAATTAAAGATCGTTAAGGATATTTCAAGTATTCGCACTCATTCAATGTGCAAAAATATCTCATTTTCATGAACATGGTATGAAACATATGTATTACAAGAATCAACAAAAAACTTATCTGGACAATTCTAACATTTTAAAAAATAATTTTAGACTAATACGTATAGTAAAATTGTTCGCATACATACAGTTTGCAAAAATATGTCATTTTGAACATTTGTGACTGAAATATGAGTGTCGCAACCACCATCGGGATACTAATATTGCCATACTAGTATTTTAAACAATAATTTTTTATCATTATTGAAATTAAAATTGTTTGCTTCCTTGCAATATGCAGAAATATATCATTCATAGACAATGACGAGCCATGGAAAAGTAATCAAGGGAACCAAGATTAAAGGGGTAATCAAAAGAATGTAATCCGGGGACACAGACCAGACATGGAAAGCAGACATACACAACAAAGAACTTATAATAACTAAAGTATACATACAAAGTAACAAAAGCAAATGAGCAACTCGGACTCCACTAAAAATTGGGACCATAGACCAGGTGCACCGGTAGGGTTAGCTTTTCTAGAAACACCCGCCGAGTTGCTCATAAAAAGTCAAGTCCTGGGTAGACAAATGAGGAAAGGAAAACTATGACTCGTTGAATAAATCAGTTTTTATTGTGCAAATGGATACACCATAACGATCCACGAGTTCATGGTGACGACCATAAAATGCCATATTTCCACGTCGTGTCATAGGCTTTTTTCTAAATCAAAAAAGACAGACACAATGTGTTCATTTTTGGCAAATGCATTTCTGATGAGCTTTTCAAAGCGGACTAAATGGTCAAGAGTACAAAATGTACTTCTGACATGCCTAAAACCATACTGAATGTTAGTGACCAAGTTATGCTCCTCAATGAACCACACAAGGCGATCATTGACTATTCGTACTATTGTTATACAGACGCTAATCTGGAGGATCTGTATGATCTTTTCCTGGTATTGGGATACCATTTAGAAAACGGCTTCAGTTGTCCCTACCACAATACCAGGAACATTTTCTAAATTTTGCTTAATTCTTTGATAAAGTTTGTTAAATTTTGCTACATTTGCCTAAACTTAGCAAAAGTTTGCTAAATTTTGCTAGCTTTTTCCTCAAATTTGATAAATTTTCCTCAATTTTTGCACAAAGTTTGCTAAAATTTGTTGAACTCTGTTAAATTTTCCTAAGTATTTGCTAAATTTTGTTAATTCTTTGCTAAACTTTGATAAATTTTCCTAAATATTTGGTAAACTTTGCTGAATTTTGCTGAAATTTTTGCTGAAATTTAGTAATTTCTTTGCTGAATTTTTGATAAATTTTGGTAAATTGTATGCTATATTTTGCTAAATCTTGTAAAGTATTGGAAAAATTTTCCGATATTTATTAAAGTTTGCTACATTTTTGTTACAAATTGGCCTAATTAGGCTAATTTTTAAAAATTTTGCCTAAAATTTGTTCAATTTTGCTAAATTTGTACTAAATTTTTGCTAATCTTTGCATTTTGCCAAATTTTTAATAATTCTAATATTTTTTTTATGAATATTTGTTAAATTTTGCTAAATTTGTACTAAATTTTTGCTAATCTTTGCATTTTGCCAAATTTTTAATAATTCTAATATTTTTTTATTATGAATATTTGTTAAATTTTGCTAACTTTTTCCAGAAATTTACTAATCTTTGCTATGTTTTGCTACATTTTGTGCAAAATTTTGCTATATTTTTCCAGAAATTTTCTATACTTTCCTAAATTTTTGGTAAAAACGTAGCAAAATTCAGCAAATTTTAACAAATATTTAGCAAAATGTAGGAAAAATTTAGCAAAATTTAGGAAAAATTAGGCAAGATTTAGAAAAATTTACGAAATTATTTTTAAAAATTTATCAAATTTTAGCAAAACATTTAGCAAAATTTAGTAAATTTTAGCAAAAATTGGCTAAACATTTAGCTTAATTAAGCAAATTTTAGCGAAAATTTAGTAAATTTTAGCAAAAATAAAGTAAAATTTAGCAACAATTTACGAAATAATTTATCAAAAATTTGCAAATTTTAGCAAAACATTTAGCAAGTTTTAGCAAAACATTTAGGAAAAATTAGCAAATTTTAGCGAAAATTGGCTACAAAATTAGCATAATTAGGAAATTTAAGCAAAAATGAAGCAAAATTCATTAAAGTAAGGTAAAAATTTAGCAAATCTTAGCAATAATTACAATTACATTATTTACATTATCCAATTATCTTTGACAGACATGTATTTCAAATAAATACATTTACAAGTCACCGCTTTCTATATGAATATCTAATTTAAATGTGTGCTTCAAAACAAACTTCTCGCTGTAGTCTGATCAAGTTTGATTCGTCACGTACATTTTGTAAAAAAAAAACCACAAAACTAAAAAAAAATAACAGACATTTTTGACGATTTTTTAACTACCACACAAGTGGTAACCCTAACCCTAACCCTAACCCTAAGGTTAATTTTGAATTTATTAGGCGTTATGCATTTATAAGCGATATGCAATATTGTTTTAAAGCAAAGGTTTTGTACTTGGTCAAATAAACTATGTGTTTCTAATGGAATTTTCATTTAGACAGTGTTACAGTTACAGAGCCCAGTGCACGAACGTACCACACAACAGGGTGTCTTAATGAAGTTATTTAGTCTGAATATAAGTAGTTGATATAGACACGTACAATCTAGAAAAAGCTAATACATTAGTGAATTTTCGAACATTTTCCATCATTTGTTAGAAGAATAACACACTACGTATATGGTTAGATTGGTATTGCTGTTTTCCTAGATTTCAAAGTGTTAACTGGCCATTTTCACTGAGAAACGTGCACACACAGAAGAGTCCCGTTACAGAACATTGAAGCTGATATGCTATTACTATTGGCGGAAAATATAGAACTATGTTTTGTCAGAACCTGATGATAACTTGTTTGATATATTAAATATTGATACTGTTCAAGAATCACTACATTCAGTTAATATTCTGAAACAAATGAATGTTCCTCTATCTAGATGTAATGAGGATCAGGGTCGACCAAATATCTTTGGATTAAAACTAATTGATTTTTGTATTGACAATGATGTTTTTATAGTAAATGGCATTTGATTATGCGATTGCATCACCTAATTTGTTTGTTTATATAAATGACTTTGAAGTCCTTGAATTTGACCCTATTTTTTCCGATTTACATTGTCGAATACACATTAGATTCCATTCATGTTCGAGTGAGAATACAGATTTAAATAAGAAAGCAGGGGATAATATTCTACCTATTCGTTGGGTAGCAGACACAAAACTAATTTATTCTTAGTATACAAAATGACCGCGAGGCGATTGACGATTCATTTACCGATGTGGAAAAACTAGATGTTCATGATAGTAATTTTCAAACCGGGCTCGATATTGTCATTGAAAAAGGGAATAGTATTTTTATTGGAACGGCTGAATGGACGTTTGGAAATCGAAAACGGGTAAGTCGTGTTAAAAATGTTGATCAGTCTTGGTTCAACGCGGATTGTAAATTGAAGTGTGCAGCTATTCATAAAGCAAAGAAAAACTATGATGATAATAAGAACGAGACGAGCCGACTGTACTTAAAACAAGGAAGTAGCGACTATCATAGAGCCATTAATAGGGCATAACGAGATTACGAATTTAAGGCTGATAGTATAATTCGCGAGAAGGCTAAAAGTTATCCGAATAGGTTATGGAAGATACTAAACGATTTCAGTAATTGTAATAAAAAACAATACCCCAAACATCTCAATTGAAATTTTACGTAATTATTTTGAAGAGTTAAATAAAAATAAAAAGAATGTTATACATTTTATAGATTTTGTACCGAATTTTGAAAATGTTAATGATGATGTAATTAATGATATTATCAATGGATATATATCAGATGAAGAAATAATGGTTATTGTGAAAGGCCTAAAAAACTGGAAAGCCCAGGCATTGCTAATGTTATTTATGAATATTTTAAAAGTACTGTACAAATTGTGTTACATTTCTATGAAAATATATTTAACAAAATACTGGACTCTGGACAAATACCAGAATCCTGGTTAGTTGAAATTAATTAATTGATTTATTTTATAAATAAATTAGCAAATTTTAAAATAAATTAGCAAAATTTAAAATAAATTTAGCAATATTTAAAATAAATTTAGCAAATTATTAGCTAAATGTAGCAAATACTAGCAAAATTTAGCAAGTTTTACAATAAATTTAGCACCAATTTAGGAAGTTTTAAAATAAATTTAGCAAAAAGAAATATGTAGCAGATTTTACAAAAATTAGCAAATTTTTGAATAAATGTTACAAATATTTAGCAATATTTAGTAAAAATTAGGAAATCTTAAAATAAATTTAGCAAAAATTTAGAAATTTTAAAATAAATTTAGCAAAAATTTAGAAATTTTAAAATAAATTTAGCAAAAATTTTGAAATTTTAAGCAAAATTTAGCAAGAAAATTAGCAAACTTTAGCACAATTAAGGAAAAAGCAAAATTTAGCAAAGTTTAGCAAATTTAAGTAAAAATTGAGCAAAATTTAATAAATTTTAGCAAAATGAGCTAAGAATTTCGCGAAATCTTCTGAAAATTTGGGCCCCGTGCAGGTCTGGGTGTTAAAAGAATAGGCCTGCAGCAGCGCCAAGCTTGTCGTAAAAGGCGACTAAATAGTGCTCAGAAACCTAGCCGGGGGCTAGGCGCTCTGCCCACAGAGCAACTGGGATGTGCCCCCAGGTGGTGGAATGGGGTACCCCTGGCGTGATACATGCTGGGGTTGTCAGGCTATAATACGGAAAACCTGACCGCAAACCATAGTGATGCACCGTGTTGGGAAAAATGCCACGTTCCTCGCACGTTAAAGAACCCTGCTGTGGTATTCGATAGGAGTAGGAACCTTTGCGCTCCGCCACAGGAGGCTAAATTGCCCGACCTTACTCATCCCCCTTTTTCCAATGGCAATCAAAATTTGTCGACCCTATTATCCTTGTGACCCATCCTTTTTTTCATTTCATGTTCATTTTATCATCCATTTCATGTTCATTGTCTGAATATAGCTGAAATATTGCTGCTCGGACGTTAAACCCCAACAAACAAACAAACAAACAAACAAACTGAAAATTTGGAATTCTTTTTGCAAATTTTAGCAAATTTTTGGAATTTTTTTACAAAATTTTGCAAATATAAATACAACTTTAGCAAAAATAAGATTATTTTAGCAAAACGTGACTAAAAATTTAGCTAAAAATTGAGGAAAATCTAGCTAAATTTAGCTAAACATTAGCAAATTTTAGTCAAATAAGCAATTTTTAGGAAAAATACCCCAAATTTTGCAAAATGAAACAAATTTGATGAAATATAAAGCAAATTTCAGAAAAAAAATTTCGCAAATATTAGAAAAATTTTACAATAAATTTAGCAAAATTTAGCAAATTTTAGCAAAATGTAGCAAATTTTAGCAAAAATCAGCAAATTTTGGCAAAAATTAACAAATTTTAGAATAAATTAGCAAATTTTAGAATAATTTTAGCAAGTTTTTTGCAACAAATTGATACAAAATTATCAAAATTTAGCTAAAAATTTAGAAAAAAAATTAGCAAACATTTAGCAACATTCAGTAAAATTTAGCAAAAATTTACCAAAATTTATAAATGATATATAAGATTAAGCTCATAATGTAGAATAAGTAAGCATATTTTAGCAAAAATGAAGAAAAGTTTAGAAAATTTTAGCTTAATTTAGCTAAAAATTTAAGAAAATGTAGTGAATTTAGCTAAAAATTTGCAAATTTTTATCAAAACGTAGTAAAATTTAGCAATTTGTAGAAACATTTGGCAAAATTTAGCAAAATTTCCCAAAAACTAGCAAAATTTAGCATTTTATTTCCAAAATTCAGCAAAATTTGGCGATTTGTTGCAAAATTTAGCATAACTTCAGTAAGAGAATAATCAAGGGAACCAAGGTTATAGCGGTAATCAAAAGAATGTAATCCATGGACAAAGACCAGACATGGAAAACAGACATACACAACAAAGAACATAAAGTAACTAAAATCATACATACAAAGTAACAAAAGTAAATGAGCAACTCGGACTCCACTAAAAACTGAGAGCATGGAACAGGTGCACCGGTAGGGTAAGCATCCTCTGCTTTTCTAGAAACACCCGCCGAGTTGCTCATAAAAAGTCAAGTCCGGGGTAGACAAACGAGGAAAGGAAAACCATGACCCGTTGAATAAATCAGATTTCATGGTGCTGATGGATACACCATAACGATCCACGAGTTCATGATGACGACCATGAAACTTCTGTAGTGATGACTTCAATCTTGTAGCAACATAACATGTAGAAAAATTAGGCTGAAAATGCTGGAAAATTTCACAATAATATAGCAAAATCTACGCAATTTAAGCAAATACTAAGCAAAATTTAGAAATTGTTAGCAAAACATAGCAAGAAAAATAGCAAACTTTAGCAGATTTTAGCAGAATTAAGCAAAAAGTTAGCAAAATTTATCAAAATTTAGTAAACTTTTGCAAAATTTGGCAAATAATTTCGCATATTTTAGCAAATCTCGGCAAAATTTATTAAATTTTAACAACATTTAGAAAAAAAACAGAAAAGTTTATATTAAATTTTGCAAAATGTAGAAAATTTTAGTAAAAACCAGCAAATTTTGTTAAATTGGCGAATTTTATAATGATTTTAGCAAGTATTTTGCAATAAATTTATCAAAAGTTATGAAAATTTAGCTAAAAATTTAGAAAAAAAAATAGGAAAAAATTAAGCGAAGTTTAACAAAATATTTAGCCAAATTTAGAACAATTGAGCTCAAGTAAGCACAATGTAGTATATTTTAGCAAAAATTAAGCAAAATTTAGCTAAACAGTGAGTAAAATTTACCAATAATTACTAAATGCTATGAAAGATTTAGCAAATATTAAGCAAAATTTAGCAAATTTCAGAATAAATTTGGCAAACATTTGGTAGCATTTAGTAAAATTTAGGAAAACTTTACAAAAATGTATAAATGTATACATATTACATAAGATTAAGCAAACTCTAGCTAAAAAGTTAGCATTGTTTAGCAAATTTAACAAAAAATTAAGCAAAATTTAGCACATTTTAAGAAAACAAATTAGCAAAATTTAACAAAACTTTTGCAAAATTTGGCTAAAAATTTCGCATATTTTAGCAAATCTCGGCAAAATTTATTATATTTTAGCAAAATTTAGAGAAAAAAACCACAAATTTTAAATGAAATTTAGTAAAAATTTTTATATTGAAGGAAACTTTAGCGAATTGTGGAAAAAAATCAGCAAAAATTTGGTCAAACGTAGCAAATTTTAAAACAAAAATGAGCAAATTTCAGAAAAAACTTCGCAAATATTGGCAAAATGTCGCAAATTTTAGCAATGATCATGGAAATTTAGCAACATTTTTTGGCAAAAATAAACTAAAAATATATGAAACATTAGCAAATTTTAGGCAAATTTAGCAACTTTTTAGGAAAAATTTCGCAAAAGTTTGCAAAATGAAGCAAATTTTAGCAAAATTAAGTAAATTTCAGAAAAAAATTCCCAAATATTTCCAAAATGTTGCAAATTTTAAAAGATTTTAGCAAAAATTTTGCAATTTTTTAGTAAAATGTAGCTATCTTTGGAAAAACCAGCAAATTTTGGCAAAAATTAACAAATTGTAGAATAAATTAGGAAATTTTATGTTAATTTTAGCTAGTTTTTGGCAACAAATTTTATCAAAAGATTATCAAATTTAGCTAAAAATTTAGGAAAAAAATTAGCAAATTTTAACAAAATATTTAGCCAAATTATGATAGGATAGTACTTAGACATTATTGATTAAATTGTTATTGTTGAGAAAGGGAGGAATGTATAATGACTTTAAGAATTAATATTGTCTATGTTAACTATAAATTGAATTATATGCATGTACGGGTAAACATGTACGGGTAATCTGGACATAAACATTCTATGTGTCCAGTTTACCCGTACATGTTTACCCGTACATGCATATAATTCAATTTATAGTTAACATAGACAATATTAATTCTTAAAGTCGTTATACATTCCTCCCTTTCTCAACAATAACAATTTAATCAATAATGTCTAAGTACTGTCCTATCATTCTATGTTAACTATAAATTGAATTATATGCATGTACGTACGGGTAAACATGTACGGGTAAACTGGACACATAGAATGTTTATGTCCAGATTCACATTGATTGATGGATGTGTCTTATATAATTGAATGGTATATATATTTGAACATGTTGTATATTCGGGGAGCGTAACAAGTAATGAGCAAGTCAAAATGGCTAGTTACGTTTGTCATAGATTTACAACCTTTTCAGTCCTTTCTAGATTCCTTATCCATATATTTAGGTCAGGGTACCATTGCAGTTCGTCAAATGTTAAATTTAGCAGTTGATCATACCAATCCTTTGTATGCGGAAGTGTTATCTGCTTATTCGTCACTTACTGTTGAAATTGCGAGATTAAATACTACTAAACAACTAATTCAATATAGTTTCGTTGATTTTAGCATCTTAGGGGATAGAAGGAAAAGAAGCCTTATTCCAATCATAGGTAAAGCTTTAACTTTTCTATTTGGTACAGTCTCTGAGTCTGATTTGAGTTCTATTCGGCGCAATATTGGTAATTTGGCCCGTAATCAGAACACGATTACACATGTAGTGTCCGAAAGTATCTCAATTTTAAATATTACGAGAAATGAGGTCTTCCAAAATAGGGAACTTTTGAATTCATTGGTCACTAAGTATAGGGGTCTCATAGGTCGTCTGCAAAACAATACTGAAATTTTAAAGAAACATATTGTAAGTGTAGAAAATTTCATGGTACTTAGTTTTCATTTGCGGGATTTAGTTAAAGAACTTCATTTTATGATTGAAAAAGGTTTAGTCTATTTAGATAATTTGAAACTTCAATTAAACATGCTATCTTCAGGCCATTTATCACCTTCACTTATTACACCTTCGGAGTTAAGACACCTGTTACTTGGCGTTCAAGGTCATTTACCTTCATTTTTACAATTATCTTCCGATCCCAAAAAGGACTTGTGGAATTATTATAAATCTCTAACATGTTCAACTTTAATTCAAGATGATAAAATTTTAATTATTTTTTCTTTACCTTTGCTTGATTATAAAGGAGAATTAGAAATTTTTCAGGCCCACAATTTACCTATTCCTATGATGTCTAATCGTATTGGTAGATTATCACTGATTGCGAAGTATAAATTAGAAAGTAATTCATTGGCAGTTAATAAGGCTAGAACGCAATATGTGTTGTTAACTTCAGATGAATTAAAACAATGTTCCAATCCATTAGTCGGATTTTGCAACATTAAAAGTCCAGTCTACCCAGTAAACTTAAGTTTATTTGTTTGTTTGTTGGTTGGGGTTTAACGTCCGAGCAGCAATATTTCAGCTATATTCAGACAATGAACATGAAATTGATGATAAAATGAACATGAAATGAAAAAAAGGATGGGTCACAAGGATAATAGGGTCGACAAATTTTGATTGCCACTGGAAAAAGGGGCATAGGTAAGGTCGGGCAATTCAGCCTCCTGTGGCGGAGCGCAAAGGTTCCTACTCCTATCGAATACCACAGCAGGGTTCTTTAACGTGCGAGGAACGTGGCATCTTTCCCAACACGGTGCACCACTATGGTTTGCGGTCAGGTTTTCCGTATTATAGCCTGACAACCCCAGCATGTAACACGCCAGGGGTACCCCATTCCACCACCTGGGGCACACATCCCAGTTGCTCTGTGGGCAGAGCGCCTAGCCCCCGGCTAGGTTTCTGAGCACTATTTAGTCGCCTTTTACGACAAGCTTAGCGCTGCTGCAGGCCTATTCTTTTAACACCCGGACCTGCACGGGGCGTAAACTTAAGTAAGACATGCACTATTACTCTTTTCATGAAAAACAAAAATATCTTAAATACACGTTGCCAAACACTCATTTATCCTAATTCGATTCTACCTATAGCAGATCACATACGGGAAGGTCTTTGGGTAATAGCCACACAAAAAACATTAAGACTCTCTGTAGTTTGTCGTCATCCTTCCCAATTATCTACCACAAAAATAAATCCACCTATTGGATTAGTAAAGTTACAAACTTCTTGTTCTGCTAATAGTGATTCTTTAACACTTTTACCATATCACAAGGGTGAAGACCGTTTTCAAAGTTCACAACCATTAAAAAGATTAATTGAAATTTACAATGTGTCTGAATTCACAATATGGCAACCTTTTCATTTAGCTTTGCCTAATTTTACTATTGATGAGTTTCCTAACACATTGCAACATATGGAAACCATACCAATGGCGAATTTAATCAATCAGTTAAAAGATCGAACAATTGATACTAGTTTTCAAATTCCAAATTGGGGGTATGCAGGTATCTCTTTGTTAATTGCCATCTTAATTGGGGTTGGGATATTTTGTTATTGTCGACAAGCTAGTTTTTGCAGACACTCATGGTTGGCCAGAAAAAAAACAGGCAAGTCGTACATGAAGTAGCTGAAAATGGGTATAAACTGGTGCCAACGGTGTCGACAGATGGTGACTGGGTTACGTAATGGACGATACTGCGACTTGGACAAAAACAAAGTTGAACAAGTGGTCATGAAAACAGTCTCCAAGATATATCCTTCGTTCGAGACGTAACACAATGGATAACAATTTTGCGGTGCTACCAATTACCTGGGAGACGATTTTGGCAGCCTCACACAATGAACGATATTACATAATCATGGAGCGCAGTTGACGGTGTTAGTGAATTTGTAGCTGTATAACCGAACTTTTATAATTTGTAGCTGTATAACCGAACTTTTACAATTTATAGCTGTATAATCGAACTTTTACATTATATAATCATGGAGCAAAGGAGAGCTGGAGCGCAGTTGACGGTGTTAGTGAATTTATAGCTGTATAATCGAACTTTTACGTTTTATAATCATGGAGCAGAGGAGAGCTGGAGCGCGGATGATTTGTAAATAAACTCATTGATCTGTTATTATATTATTGAATTTGATGTTTCGGTAACGATAGGATCGGAACTTCATTTATCATCTTCATGCGGTGTCGGACATTGACAATTCATGTTTACAATCAATTGGACAGACATAACCAATATTAGACAGTGTCCCAATGCTGGTAGTTCTGCAATTGCTGAGGACTTCACTCAGATTCGTACTCATCTTTATATAACTTTTCTCATTTGATGTGTGCCTAGTTTCTGGTGACGGATTTTTCAAAATAAACTTGACTGTACACAATTAGCGAGTACTACCACAATGCAAGTACGGTTACCGGCCTGTTTGCTGAATTATCTACGATAATTCTTTGAGAAAGGGAGGAAATATGATAGGACAGTACTTAGACATTATTAATTAAATTGTTATTGTTGAGAAAGGGAGGAAAGTATAATGACTTTAAGAATTAATATTGTCTATGTTAACTATAAATTGAATCATATGCATGTACGGGTAAACATGTACGGGTAAACTGGACACATAGAATGTTTATGTCCAGATTCACATTGATTGATGGGTGTGTCTTATATAATTGAATGGTATATATATTTGAACATGTTGTATATTCGGGGAGCGTAACAAGTAATGAGCAAGTCAAAAAGAAATGCAATTATACCTAGAGGTCAAAAAAATACTTGTACACAAATAATAAATC